>JAAEAF010013685.1:0-18429 GCA_011037195.1 Triatoma infestans
GCAGCCATTGCTGTTTTGGAGAGCGGCCACTGTCGCCGGAGGACGTTTGAAGGTCCTTCGTAATTTTTACCCTTCTCCTTATTGGGAAGGATGATGGCAATAAAAATGTGGGTTCTTTCCTCCTAGGAGAGCGTTTTGGTGGGCTCACCACCTTCCACTCCCCTTCGGAGGGGGCCATTTGCTTAGGTGGAATTAATCCCACCATTGTGCCACACCCACTGGTTGTGGGAGTGGTTATTGGCAGCCTTTCGGCTACCAGAACCCCCAAAGGGGGATCTTGTTTTGGTGGCGGGATTTCTCCCACCTTTATAGTAGTTCCCCTTATGGCAGGGGAGAAATTGGGAGGCGGGATTTCTCCCACCTTAACGATGGTTCCCCTAAAAGCGGGGGAAGAACCTCTAATTGTTTGCCCTTGAATCTGGGCAGGGGCTAGACACTGTGCCACTGAAGTGGGTGCCCTCAATTTTTCTGCAAAGGTAACTTCTTTGGAAACGTAGGATTTACTTTCAACAATTGCCTTAGCCTCATGGTAGGGCAATTGTTGTAGTGTCTTAACTTTCTGTATTTCTTTTTCCTTCACTAGGGTCGGGCACCCCGAGGATCTGGCAGTATGGTCTCCGCCACAGTTTACATATATTATTGGTGGTGTACACTCTCCTTCATGCTTAAGTTTTCCGCATATGCAAACCGGATCAGTAGCTTTACATCTTGCAGATGTGTGTCCGAACTTTTGACAATTGAAGCACCTCATTGGTGAAGGGATGTAGGGACGCACCTTAAGCTTGTAGAAGGCTGCATCTATCGTCTGTGGTGGCTTCGGACGATCGAAGGTGAGGACAAGAGAAGCGGTATCCACTAGGGATCCGTCCTGTCTTCTCTTTATCCTCCTCACCTCTATTACCCCTTGCTCTGCCAGACCCTCTTTTATGTCCTCAATCGAGCTGTTTAAAAAGTCCCGAAAAGTGATCACACCCTGTGAGCTGTTTAACCTCTTGTGGGGACTTGTCTCCAATTCAGCATCCATATATTTTTGCAAATTCAAGATAGCCTTAGCTTGTATGCGATTCTCAGCTTCTATGCAGATAGAGCCATCATTGAGTTTTTTGACATTCTCGTTTTCCCTATAATACTCTTAATAAACTTATGCAGTTTGAAGGAACATTCATTTGAGAATGTTCCTTCTTTTTTCCTAACTATAAAAAATCGACCCCAATTATCTTCATCTAAATCGATAAATTTTATACCTACCTCAGTTGTCTTCCTGTGGCCTCCCTTGGCTTTCTTCCTCGGCGGAGAAGAAGGGTTGTAGGGTTGCAGCGTAAACTGCATCCCAGAAGAAAGTTTTCCGTGGTCGCTGTCCGTGTCCATGCCAGGTTTGAAGCCAGTTAAATCCGATTGGTTAGGGGGAATGGGAGACTGGAGGGTGGTGGAAGTAGAGGGGATGGTGACAGGAATATTTTGGGTTGAGGTGAGAAGAAGAGGATTAGTTGGTGTAGGGAAAGGACTGGAGAGAGGAAATTGGGAATTAGGAATTGATGGGCTGGGCCCAGAAAAATTATGATTATCCATGTTAATCATATAAGTTTCATCGAGATCCGTGGTCCCGCCTCCTCGGACGATCAAATGCACCCGGTTACTGTCCGGGTAGACCATCGCACCTCGATATAGTCGGGTGCCGCGGAAGACAGCGTTCCAATACTGAAGCATCGACCCGTGCCCCCGCGGCCCCCCTCCTAACCCTAGGAACCCGCCTGAGGCGGAATTCCCTAGCCTTCCTGGAGTCGGGCTATCCCCCAGGTAGAGCTCTCGGGTGAAGCCAAGGCCAAAGACATGTGTTGGGATCGGACGCCCGCAGGTCGTCGTCTCCCTCAATGCCCAGGATCCCCTTTTCCACCCTAGCCCCAAAGCCTCGTGCCGGCAAGCACGAGGGAGAGATATTTATACTCCGAGCTCTCAACGAGTGCGTGTCCTTGTTCATGCAGTGTGTGTGGTCGTCTGTAAAGTGCCGAGTGTTCAGGTGTGAGTGAATGTGTGTGGTGGGAAGCTCAAGTTTACCTGTGGGTGCGCTGAACCCAAGTAGCTGCACACAACAACTACCTCTGCAGGTCCTATGTGTAGTGTGTAGTGTAAAGAATGTCAGTATGAGCGTATTGTAGTGTTGTTAGGCTGGGAAACCCGCAGGGACGCCTAGATCCCTGAAGAAGTGGCTAGTCCACTTCCCCCTACGGGGTAGATTATGTTATTATTATATCTTTTGTAAATAGATTACTAAAATTATACTAGTCAATTTAAGATCATGTAAATATTATTGTACTAAAAAGAATTATGTCTTGTAAAATAGAATAGTGAAAAATGTATTAAATAATCATAGAAAATAAAAACTTATAATATGTCATTCTGCCTTTTTTTTCACCTATAATGTTATAAACATTAAAACATAATAAATAATTTATATAGAACTGATTTGTAAGATAAACATAAAATAAACAAGTTTTCTTTTTGAAATAATTGTTTTATTATGACTACCTTATTACAACAGAATTAAATACATAAAAATACACAAAGTATTGAATATCAAAAAATATTAAAGTCTTTAGCTAGATATTAGAAAATTTTTTCCCCACGACTTGGAAGCCATCTCGCGGCTCAAAAACATTATTAAAGTCCTTAAAATGTTTCAAGCTAAATATTACACATCTTAGCCGCATGTCCTGTATGTCATCTCGCGGCTCAAAAACAATATTACACTCCTTAGAATGTTTCTAGCTAAATATTACACATCTTAGCCGCATGTCGTGTATGTCATCTCACGGCTCAAAAACAATATTAAAGTCCTTAGAATGTTTCTAGCTAAATATTATAAAATCTTAGCCGCATGTTCTGTATGTCATCTCACGGCTCAAAAATGATAATAAAGTCCTTAGAATGTGTTTAGCTAATATTATAAGTGTAAACATCAACAAAATACATAAAAATAGACGAAGTATTGAATATCAAAAAATATTAAAGTCCTTAGCTAAATATTATAAAAACATAGCCCTCGACTTGGATGACATCTCACGGCTCAAAAACATTATTAAAGTCCTTAAAATGTTTCAAGCTAAATATTACACATGTTAGCCGCATGTTCTGTATGTCATCTCACGGCTCAAAAATGATAATAAAGTCCTTAGATTGTTTCAAGCTAAATATTACACAACTTAGCCGCATGTCGTGTATGTCATCTCACGGCTCAAAAACAATATTAAAGTCCTTAGAATGTTTCTAACAATACATAATAAAAACAAAGTATTTGTTCATCGTATTGGATGATAATATCAAAAAAATATTAAAGTCTTTAGCAAAATATTATAAAAGGACGTTCCAAGCCCTAGTCTTGTACGTCATCTCGCGGCTCAAAATTTTTTTTTTGTCCCTAGCATGTTTTAAGCTAAATTTTACACATGGGTGTCATCTCGCGGCCAAAATTAATTTATTTTAGACAAATTTTGACCTTATATTTTCAAGCTAAATATTATAAAACATAGCCGCAGGTCATGCATGCCCTTCTCGCGGCTAACAAATATTTTTTTTACCTTAGACTGTTTTCAAGCTAGATTTTTCAAAACGTAGCCGCATGTCTCGCATGCCATCTCACGGCTCAAAAATATTTTTTTTTCCCTGGTTAAAAATCAGATGGGGGTCTCATCGTAATTTTGTAGCCGCGCGCCAGACCCCTGCCTTCGGGCGTAGATTCGTAAGTGCCTAGGGCTCAAAAATTATGCCGCCAGAACGCCCCAATTATAACTACTCAAAGAGTTTTCGAAAATCCAGTGTATCAACTGTATTTGCTTTATGCAAGTCTATGTTTATTACACTGTTTAACAAAATCATCCTGATGATGGGCGAACGCCCGAAACCAGTCGATGACCACAAAAAAGAAGCAGCCTATCGCGGAAAATGTCTCTCATTATTATTTACGACTTTACAGACAATTTTTTTACTACTTACAGGCCAATTTATTTATAAAAGGAATAGTAGATTGAGAGTCTTCTGTGAAGAGACATAGCCTCATTTCACTACCACCTCATTAAGTAGTTTATTATGGATCTCCTAAGAGTTATAGCACATCCTTCAGCTTTACCTTCTTGAATCCAGGCCTAGCCAAAGCTGAAAGTGGCTCCGTCATGGAGCTGTTGGTTGAAGAAACATGGTCTTCATCAGATCGGCACATTCACAAAGGATGTGTGTATTGATGGTTTCCTGTTCGGCCTGGCAGAATCGTTATTCAGTCTACAATGCCCTGTTAATAGACAGACCCACACTATTAGCCTTATATCCCTTCAGCTATGGCTCCCAGTAAGTCCCTAGTAAATTTAGGTAAATATCTTTTAACAATGAATTTAGCCCAGCCACTGCCTTGATATTCTTTCCAACCATTGCAGACGTTAATCTTCTATCCAATCTTTGATAGAAACTTGAATCAGGTAACTGGTTCAATCCTACAAAAAAAAGCTTAGGGGGCCTATAAAAGTGTCGACTTTTTCTGAATAGTATTTTCCAGTTTTGCATGATTTTTCTGTAAAATGGTTTTAGTAATTTTCTTTAAACTTTGTAAAATATCTACACACACAAACTACCTATCACTTTTATTTGAAACTTTTCCCCGGGAAAATTTGCAGGGGAGGGGAGGAAGTTCTGAGAGAACAGTAGCGTTATGCCTTCAGTATAATCTATGGTTTTTACCAGCTGTATAATATTAATACACAGTAGGTATACTTCGAGTCTTCCCTCGCCAGGGTGTCCGCCCTTTTGTTGCCAAGGAACCCCGCATGTCCGGGCACCCAGGCTAGTGTCAGCTTATTCCAAACACCCATTTCAGTAAAGGCAGATAGGGGCTATCTCACACCAGTCTTGAGAGTATTTGGTGTGAAGATAGTGCCTTCAAGGCTGCCTGACTTCGCCGGTATATGGCCACTCTTCTGCCCTCAAATCCTTGCCTTATAATCTCCTTATCGTAGAATTGTAACACCACAACTTTTGCCTGAAAGATCGTGGCGTACTTCTCTAGGCTGGCCTTAATCTTAACTTTATTGCCTATAGATAAAGCAACAGTAGCTATAAAACAAAACTCTAATTAATATATGTGGTTTGATAAAATGTATTAATGATTTCTTTGTTTAAATGTACCAGATTTCAAACAATGCAGAAGGAGAGTCGTTTATCGGAGAGCAGTAGGGCGGCCCATCCACTGATTAATTTTACTATAGTACGTAAGAACATCTACTATAGAAAGATGTGGGTGAAACCAATGGCACAACAAAGGTTCCACGGTCTACGTGCTATTAGTGATAAAATAAGGTATTTTCAGTTTTATAAATTTGATGCGCGCTTGATTTATTTTATAATTAATTTAATGTGTTCAAATTAATTCCGGTTATCATTTTTGTACATATAAAGATAGAGAACGTCTAACCTAGAGCCACTGCGTTTCCTTTGATGCAGTTAACTAAGGAAACAGACTCTGGATACATATCTTAATATATTAATTTTTTTTTATCTTTAGCTTATGGATGGAATTAGTGCAGTGCACAATGGTCCCCCGGATTCGAGTCCAACAATATTGCTCTTAGATTTTGACTTCCTAGGAGCCTCTACAATTGATCTTAAATGTAGTCTATAACAAGAGAATACTGCCTGGAAGACCGGTAGTTCACTGAGAAAGCTGCAAGCGCCAGATGTTGACGCGCACGCTATATATAAGCTATCATTCAATTAATCTTTGTTTGGGTATTCAATTTCTCTCTATTAATTATTATCAAAAGAAAATATTACAATCAAGTCAAATTTCCCAACTTGAGTTGTCACGCGAATTACGACATTAGTTGACGTTCTTTGGTTACGAAAAGAAATGGCTTTAATTAATGAGTCCTTAGTATTTCTTTTCTATGATTAAGACATACAGTTTTGGTAAAAAAAAAATTCCACAAAGCTGAGTAACAAGATGGAGAAGTGGGAGCAGCGAATTCGCCCTAGCAGGTATTAGAGAGCATGCCATTAAATGGTATACAGATAAGACCCTCGAGGGAACTGAGGCAAGTGTATTCAGGCTAAGAACCAAACACTCTGAACCCATGGGAAGGTTTTCCAGCATCTTTAAAGCGGAAATATATGCAATTGATGAAAGAAGCGTTCAAGTCAATCTCGATATCGGGAATCAAAAGATTGTTATCCTTTCCGATAGCCAGGCAGCCATTAACAACGCTGAGCAGCTCTAAGATGGTTTGGAAATGCTTAGGCAGACTCGAATGACCTCAGCAGGAGGAATAAAGTTACCCTTTTTTTTTTTTTGGAGCCAGTGCATGTGGACATTGAAGGAAATGAAATGGCAAACACTCTGGCAAACAGAAGCCCTGCATCTCCACTCTTGGAGCCTGAAACCTTTTGTGGGGGTCAGCGCCCAGTTTCTCTTAGGGGAACTTAAGAAAGAGAAGAAGGTGAGGAGGTCGCAATTCTGGAACTTCTTCCCAGAAAAATCTGCTTGGGAGATTACAACCCAAAAAGGTCGCAGGCATGCATTGGTCTCAATAAGAACAAGTTCCGCATTTTTATGGGTTTCCTCACTGTAGACTCAGAGAACACCTGACGAAGCTGGGCTTGTATAGTGATAGCATGTGCAGATTCTGCGGGAGGGGAGGTGGCGGAGGAAACTCCACTACATCTCCTCACGGAGTGCGAGGCAGTCACTCAGAAAAATTTAGGAGCATGTGTAGTTACCAAGAAGATGAGGAGAATAATATATTCTCTCTAGAGCCCTCCAGAATATCGAGATTATGGAAGACTTAGATGTCATCACGTGCCAGCCAATCATGAGCAAGAAAAAGGAAATTAAGCCTCATTACCACCTATAGTAAACATGATGATTAAGAAGGCAGCCAATATGGCCGCGAAAGGGCCCACACTCCTTCTCTACCAAGGCTCAGTGCTTATAGGCTTTTGAAGGGTAACGACTCAATGCAGCATGGGCGAATTGTCGGTAGTTAGCGAATCACTGACGCAGTCTCAACAAGGAAACTCAAGTGTTTTTCATGAAAATGGCCGCGAAAAGCTGAAAGATCAATAAAAATTAATATGTTGTGCATTTGCAATGTCAGTTTGTCATGATCAGCAAATTTCTGTGAAAATAGTCAAGCCATGGACATCTTCCATCGTTCTGCCACAGCTCATTCACATTAGTAGATCCCCTCCCTATTTCCATTGTTGCAAGAATCAATATTTATCTACTTGTTTTACAGGCTGACAAGTGCAAAACGAAGTCTTCTGCGTCCCTGGATTATAAGAGATCTGGAAATACTGCTAAATTCCAGGAGGTCTTCCCAAAAACTATGCGGAATCATATTAAAGGTTATCGAAAAACACGAAATTAACAGCCGGTATGAATTCTTAGATTATATGTAGTTTATCGTTGTTAACATTTTAGATTAGTTTTTATCAACAAGTTGTTATAAATAGGTTTTAATTACAGAACTAATCAAGAAAATCGCACAATACATGGTCAAGTAATTTGAGTTTGGCTGAGATTATTGGTACCATTGAATTGCTGCTGCTTGGTAGGGGAGTGGCAGGGTGAAATTAAAGAGGTGCGGATATTCTCTGATAGTCAGGCCGCACAGAGGGCTTTGAAAAAGCCGTGTTAGAACTCGAAATTGGTGGTCGACTGCAGAAGGAGGCTTAATAACCTAGATCCCTGGGGCAAAGTGCATCTCTTCTGGGTTCCCGGACATAACGGGAATAGAAGGGAATGAGAGGGCGGACCGGGTGGCTAGGGAGGGATCCTCTAGGGTGGTTCTGGGCCAAGCTTTGTCTAAGCGGTTTTGCGATAGTCAGGTCAAAGTTTGGGAGGCAAGAATCCTAGGAGAAGATTGGAAGAACATGACAGGGTCCCTCCAGGCCAAAAGATTTATCAAAGATATTAACCAGGGAGTTTGGATTACCTCCTCTTTCTAAATAGGATAAGATTGAGAACTTTAGTAGGCGTATTGACTGGACACACATGGGTAGTCAGTCATTTGCATAAAATAGGGAGAACGTCCAGTCCCATATGTCAGAATTGTGATGATGGGGTTAGGGAAACAGTGTCTCACTATTTATGTCAGTGTCGCCGTTTTGCTTGTACTATATTTGGGAGGTCTCCCTGTGGTTCGGGGTTCAAGAATAGGACCACAGTATCTCTGCTTGTTGTAAAAGGCAACTAAAAGAGCAACTGTCCGTTGACCTCTCCCCTTTCCCTTACCTTTGCGTCCTTCCAAGTTATCCTATCCCTATCCATATCCAAATTCCTGAATGGGTGGACAAGACTCATAGCCGTGGTGAAGGCAACTTGTCTAGGGGAAGGGAACCCTGAAGGCAAATCTCCTGGTCCTCCAGGTTGGGGGTTGAGCATGGGGCCAACTCCCCCATCTTGTAAAAAAACACTTGTTACGAAACCCAAAATTAAAAGAAAGCCGGATGGAAATTATGGTAACGGACCTGGCGCGAAAAGGACTAAACTTAAAGATTTGACCATGGCCACGTGGAATGTGAGAACCATGTTGAAGCCAGGAAAAATGCAAGAAATTGCAAATGAAATTATAAAATTTAAGATTGATATTGCGGCACTCCAAGATGGTCAGGACAAGGGCGCATCGATAAAAAAGATTATACGCTCATTTACAGCTGGGGTAAAAATAGAAGAGGGCTCTATGGAACAGGATTTTTAATTAATAAAACAATTAGGGGATCGCTACTAGACTTTAAAACCATCAATGAAAGAATTTGTAGGGTGAAAATAAAAGGAAAATTCAGAAATGTATCCATAATATCTGTCCATGCACCCACTGAAGACAAATCTGATGAAGAGAAAGAGACCTTTTATGATAAATTAAGTGAAACATGTGAGCTCGTCCCAAAATATGATGCCATGATTGTTCTCGGGGATTTCAATGCGCAAATCGGCAAAGAGGTTTACGTAAATGACGTTGCCGGAAAGTTCTCGCTGCACGATGTGTCTAATGATAATGGACAGCGGCTAGTGCAGTTCGCATCTGCATATAATTTGAAAATCAAAAGCACGAGTTTTCAGCATAAGCGAATACACTTGGGAACATGGAAAATCCCCGGAGGTGGTGTCAATCAAATTGATCATGTTATGATCTCTTCCAGGCATGCTTCCAGTATTATTGATGTTAGAGCCTGTAGGGGTCCAAATTGTGACTCGGATCACTATTTACTGAAAGCTCTTTTTAGGCATAGGCTGGCGAATTGCCAGAAAGGCAAAAGAATACAGAGGAAAAGATGGAATACTGAGAAGTTTAAAAACCAGGAGTGTAAGGATCTGTTTGAAGAAACGTTGAAATGCAAATTGGAGAACTGTGAAGAGAAGGGTGATGTTGAAGCAGAATGGACCAGTTTAAAGGATATTTGAAGTGGCAGCTGACCAAGTATTAGGAGAAAAGGTCTTGCAAAGAAACTGTGAATGGTTTGATGAGGATTGCAAACAGGCGATTGAGCAAAAGAATGCCGACAGACAGATTATGCTACAAAGGGATACGAGAGGTAACAGAGAAAAATATCGCATCAGCAGAAGTAAAGCGACTAATTTATGCAGAAAGAAAAAGAGGACGTGGTACAGAAGGAACGTAGAGCATATGGAGGAGCTGAATGAAGGAAATGAACCTAGAAGATTTTATGAGTCTGTTAGAAAAATGAGAGCCGGATACCAACCCAAGATGAATGTTTGTCGCAGCAAGGAGGGTTTGATCATAGGCGAAGAAAAGCAGATTATAGGTAGATGGGCGGAACATTTTGAAGATGTGCTCTCTGCCACCCCTCAGAATGGTGGACTGGCAATCAATTATGAAGACAGTGAACAAGACACTAGAGCGCTACCGGATGCTGAACCGCCCACATATGAAGACTTTATAGATGCTGTGGAACAACTAAAAAACAATAGAGCTTCCGGAGAAGACAATCTTCCTTCTGAAATGTTTAAGTTTAGTGGCGACTACATGTGCCAAAGATTGTATAATTTGATTTTTAAGATATGGAACAATGAGCTGATGCCTGATGATTGGTGTTCGGGATTGATTCTACCAATTTTTAAAAAGGGGGACAAGACTATATGCCAGAACTATAGAGGCATATCTCTATTAAATGTCGCATACAAAATTTTAGCTAATATTTTAACAGTAAGGCTGAAAACTTATTCTGAACAGATCCTTACGGATTACCAATGTGGCTTCAGGCCGAATAGGGGCACAACTGATCAGATATTCACCTTACGGCAAGTTTTAGAAAAGTGCTACGACTTTAATATAGATGTACACATGCTCTTTATAGATTTTAAGCAAGCGTTCGATCGAGTGGATAGGTTTCAACTCTTTAATGCCCTAAAAGAATTTAATATACCGCTCAAATTAACAAATTTGATAAAAATGACAATGTCCCGGACGCAGGCTAGTGTACTTGTTGGCAACAAGGTAAGCAGAAAATACAATTTGATGCAGGAGTAAGACAAGGAGATACCCTCTCAGCGACCCTGTTTAATCTGGTCCTGCACAAAGCAATGAAGAATATAGAGTCTGGCGGCACACTGGCAAACCGCACCTATCAAATTCTTGGATACGCAGATGATATTGTGGTACTGGCAAGAAATGAGAAAATATTAAAGGATGTTCTTGGCAAGCTAGTTAAGGAATGTAAAATAGTAGGTCTCGAGATTAATGAAGCTAAAACCAAGTATATGGTAACTTCAACCTCTGAAATAAGAAGAAGGCCGAGTAGCTTGTCTCATGATAGTCACACCTATGAAGCTGTTGACCGTTTCGTCTACCTGGGCACAGAAATAAATTGTGAAAATAAAATGAGCGACGAAGTCAGAAGAAGAATAATGTGTGGCAACAGAGCTTATTATGGAATTATAAGGATGATAAAGTCGACCCTATTGTCTAAGGGAACGAAATTCAAACTGTACAAATCCCTTATCAGGCCTGTCGTGTGCTATGGCGCAGAGGCGTGGACGCTGAAAGTAGCCGACCAGCAAGCACTTAGAGTCTTCGAAAGACGTATTTTGAGGCGTATCTTCGGCCCGGTGTGTACGCAAGGAACGTGGCGTATCAGGACTAACCAAGAGCTTGATGACCTCATACAGCAAGAAGATATTGTTAGGTTTATTAGGTCTAGAAGGATCAGTTGGTTAGGACATCTAGAAAGAATGCCAGATGCCAGAACGGCCAAAAGAGCTTTTCGGGAGAGGTTTCCAGGAAAAAGAAAAAGAGGGCGTCCTCGAAAAACTTGGATTGACGACTTGGAAGGGGACCTGACTAAGATGGGAGTGACAAACTGGAGAAGAAAGGCTATGGACAGAGATGGCTGGAGGTTAATTGTTAGGGAGGCCAAAGTTCACCATGGACTGTAGAGCCGGATAAGAAGAAGAAGATATTTGGGAGGTCCTCACTCTCATGGGAAAGCTAGGAAGGGTTGAAGTTGAAAGATATCCTAGGATATTGCAGACAGACTCCCAGACCCTATTGGAGGAAGGTTAATTATTGGGATGAGTTTGGAGGATAAAAGCCATATTGGCTTAGGCCCATGCCTATAGCCACCCAGGTTTAATAATAATAATAATAATAATAATGGTTTGAGTTTGCCGAACTGTATAATTATGTGAAAGCCTCCACCAACTGCAGACTTATTAGCTCGAAATATTTCATCGTTTTTCTTTACTTTAAACAAGATTTTATTGATCTTTTCAGTTTCCCGGCCATTTTCATGAAAAAGACTTGAGTTTCTGGATTAAGACTGCATCAGTGGTTTGCTCAAAACCGACGTTTCGCCCATGTTGCAAGGGTTCATGGGTTGTTACACCTCGAAAATCAATAAGGCATAAAGGGTGCATGGTCGCTGGCTGGCCAACCGCAACTCTCAGATGCTGCCCTAACAGATTAAGGCTCCTAAGGAATCTCATGTTCTTGGAAGGCTCTAGAGAGGATATATTCTCCTCAATTTTCTTGTTAACTACCCAGACACCTAAATCTTCTTTGGGTGGCAGCTTCGTCAGTCCGTGAGGAGATGTATTGGAGTTTCCCCGTTTCCCCGCAGAAGATTAGATTAGAATGCGAGCCTCATTCCACTGCGACCTGCAAATCGAGGTCTATTGTGGATCCCCTTAAATTACAGCACACCCCCAGCTTTGCCCTCCTGATCAATCCTAGCAAAGCTGAGAGCAGCTCCGTCATGAAGTTTCTAGCTTCAGGATTGCCTGTCCCCAATTGAAGAAACCTAATCCTCGCCAGGCCGGCGCACTCACAAAGGATGTGCGCCGGGGTTCTTCCTCTACCTTGCAGAATCGGCATACCGCACTATCCGCAAGTTGTAGGTGGTGCATGTGTCTATTCAGCCTACAATGCCCTGTTAGTAGACCCACAATTAACCTTATATCCCTTCGGGTTTGGCTCAGTAGGTCTTTGGTAAATTTAGGCAAATGTCTTTTAATGAAGAGCTTTGCCTGCCTCTGTCCTGGTGTTCCCTCCCACAACGCAGACGCTGATCTTCTATCCACCCCCTGATAGAAGTTTGAATGAGGCTCCTGGACAAGCCGCAGAAGGGTTCGGGGCCTATGAAGGTATCCTGCGAGCCTTCCCACGCTAGGGCATCCGCCCTCTCATTGCCCAGGAAACCCGAGACGGCTATTCCGTCGCCTCATACTAACCTCATACTAGCCTATCCATCGCGTCCTCGTCGCTGGCTCTGGTAACATCTGCGCTCCACTTTTGTGGAAGCTTGGGTGGCCAAGATGGAAGGTGAACGCAGAGGGTAGCCTTCGGGCTATTTGGGAACCTATCACTCCCACGTACCTCAGCTACAAATACAGACTAACAAATGCAGTGCTATTCCCATTAGGAGTGTGAGTAGGTGGAGACTTTTCCGCCCTCTGTTTGGGTCGCCATAATTTATGTGCGGCCTGAATCTCTTGTAGCGAATTCTTTTGCTGCGGAGCCTCCATGGGAATTCATACTGCATCACTTACACCTAAACGCCTTAACATTAAACACCTACACAATTACAGTCTTACACGCCAGTGGCACGTGCTGGTGCCACCCACATGTTTGCCGTGTGTGGATACCTGTGTCGTGGGGAAAGGAAGTCCTGGTGGTTGAGGGCGCAGGTTCACGCTAGAGGCAAGTTACCTCAGCGGGCCTGGCAGTCCAACACACCACTTTGGTTCCGGACTCCGCTAAACAGGCGGCCAGAGCCTAACCCAGCTCTGGTCAATCGGCTAGCGTAAAATACGCATGGGTGAGCTCCTGGGTATTGTGGGCCTTGGCTCACAATCCCTGGGCGCTATATCTCTGGGGTAGCTCTGGCGCTTTTTTATAGCGTCCCAATTTGTGAGGCTCCGTGGAGGGTGGAGAGCTCCGGAGATGAATTTTTCTAACTTAATTTATGGATATAAATAAAGTAAAATCGTCAGCCGAGGGCCCCTTAGAGGAGGGGGTCACCGGTGGTGGGGGAAACTCCTCTGTGCATCCAGGGTTGGGCGACCAGGGCTCGGATGCACTAGGGGGGAAACTGGACAGCATTTCCAGGAGCATGGAAAACCTGCTTCTGGAGGAGAGCGCGCCAATAGTCGCTGCGGAGGACTCGTCCACCTGCGGAGATGAATGGCACGTGGTCAAAGGAAAGAAGCGAGGCAATTCTGCGTCGGCCACGGCTGCTGCGAATTCCTCTGCGAAGGAAAAGGAAGCTAAGTCGACTTCTGGTAAGGTGTCTAAGGAAACTGAGCAGAAGAAGAAACTTAGTGGAAGATACAGGCAAAGGCGTGCGAAGAGGATGAGATCTACTCAACCTGCACCTGCCCAGCCGAGGATATACCTATTGGGGCTCAAAAAAGATCTAGAACCCCGGGGGACACGCCGCCTGGAATCCAGCTGGCAGGTAAGAAGCCTAAGATAACGGAGGCGGAGAGAAAGCTGTTTCTGGCCATAACCGGCAGCGATCCCTCTGAGCCTCTCTCTGATGATGACGCTTCTGTCATCAGAAGGGAGATGCTCGCCATCGTTAGGAAAACCATACAGGATCAGTCATGCAGGCTGAAATTTATTCAGTCGGGCATGGTCTCTGAGGGCTGGTTTCTTCTGGCCTGCTTTGATCAGGCCACATTTGACTGGGTGTTAGAGAATGTTAGGCCTAGTTGGGAGGGAAGGCACTTCAAGCTTATGAAGGCGTCTGAGGTCCCCACTATGGCTAGGATCTCTATGTTTATTCCGGAGGGCAAGCATACCAGCGAACAAGTGCTGAAAGGTCTTGCCTTCCAAAATAACTTGGATGTAAGCCGATGGAGGAACGTGTATCGACAACAAGTCGAGAAAGGAGTATCCTTGGCTTGCAGGATTGATGATGCCTCTGTCCAGGCGTTGAAGAAGGTCGACTTTCGTCTTTTCTTTGAGATAGGCAGGCTCCTCATCAGGTTGAAGAAGGAAGACGAGGAGGCTCCTACCACTTCTTCTGAGGCAATGGAGCAGGATACAGGTAGGGCTGACCAAGATGGTAGCAAGTAAGGTAGGTGTGTTTCCTTTTTTCTTTTTTTTACCTATCTGCTTCCTACCGGGTATTTTCAGGATCTAACTCTTCCGATGTTGACTTGTGATCATGGCGGTTGACAGGGTAGAGATGGTACAAATTAACTTGCAACATAGCAAAGATGCAACGGCTAATTTATGCCGTTGTATTGCTGAGTTGCATACATATTTTATTCTAATACAAGAACCTTATGCCTTTAAAGGTTTGGTTCGAGGATTGAGTGTGGTTGATGGCAGACTGTTCGTGGCGGATGGCGGGGGCATTCCTAGGGCATGTATTCTTGCCAGTCGGAGTGTCGACGCTGTCCTGCTTCGACAGTTCTGCTCTCGGGACTTGGTGGCGGTGAGGGTTGGACTGGGGGTTGGTGGGCGTCGTCGCGACGTAGTTGTGGCTTCGGCTTACTTCCCCTATGATGGCCCCTCTCCTCCTCCTCAGGAGTTCATGGGTTTGGTTCAGTATTCGGAGACCAATGACATACCTATTATAATAGGATGTGACGCGAATGCGCATCATGTCGTCTGGGGCAGCAGCGACACCAATGGTAGGGGTCGCGCTCTCATGGATTTCCTGGTGGGCACGCGATTAGAGGTCCTGAATAGGGGTACTGAACCCACTTTTGTTACTAGGATTAGAAGACAGGTTATTGATATTTCCCTTGCTTCTAGGAATTTTAGTGGTTGATTAAGGATTGGAGGGTGAGTCCTGAGGCTTCCATCTCCGATCACAGGATGATTAGGTTTAGTCTGGGGATTGATCCAATTACCCTGGCTAGTTATAGGAATCCTAGGAGGGCGGATTGGGGTTTATATTCTAGAATTATTGAAGATAAACTGACTATCCAATCAGAAGCCCCTGATGGTATAGAGGAATTGGAAAGGGAGGCTGGTATTCTTCATGAACATATTAGATCCTCATTCGAGGAGTCTTGTCCTCCCAAGGTGGTTAAGGGTAGTAAGAACCCCTGGTGGTCCTCTTCGTTGGAAAAACTAAGGAGACAGGTAAGGGGCTCATACAGGAAGGCTGTCCTTGCTGATTCTTCGGAATCATGGGATAGTTATAACAGTATTAAAAGAGCATATAAATATGCTCTGAGGAGAGCCAAGAGGAATTCCTGGAGATCCTTTTGTGAGGATATAAATTCGTTCCAGGAATCATCTAGATTGGTACGGATTCTTAGTAAGGATAGGGACAGTCAGTTAGGTACCCTACGATACCCTGATGGTTCCTTTACAGGGGGGGAAGGGGAGACACTGCAGCTTTTGCTTGATACTCACTTCCCGGATAATATTGGTTTAAATGCTGCTTCGTCTTTGGTGGGTGGTAGGAGATGGGACTCTGAAGATGTATCCACCTTAGATGAGGTAGTCACACATGATAGAGTCAGTTGGGCAGTACAAAGTTTCTCACCTTTTAAGTCACCTGAACCGGACGGGATTTATCCTTGTCTGTTGCAAAAGGGCGGGGACGTGCTGACGAAGGTATTGTTAAGATTGTTAAAGGATGTTCGATGTTTGGTCATGTACCAACATTATGGAGAGAAGTAAGGGTAGTCTTTATTCCCAAGCCGGGAAGAAACGACTACTCTGACCCCAAGGCATTTAGACCCATTAGTCTTATGTCTTTCCTCTTGAAAACTCTGGAAAGGTTGGTGGATAGGTATATTACTGATGGCCCATTAAGGGATCATCCACTCCATCCTAACCAACATGCTTATATTGTGGGTAAGTCGACAGAGACTGCATTACATTGTCTTGTCGGAAGGATAGAATCTGCTTTGGAAATAAAAGAATATGCCCTAGGGTGTTTCTTTGATGTTGAGGGGGCATTTGACAGGGTATCGTTTGATGCTCTCGAAGATGCCTTGGTACGAAAAGGTATACACCCCGTCTTAATCAATTGGATAGGTGTCTATCTTAGGAGTAGGGTTATACAGGCTTCTCTTGGCGGGCGCACCGTAATAGTTCAAGCGGGGAGAGGGTGCCCTCAAGGGGGTTGTCTCTCACCAAAGTTGTGGTGCGTCGTCATGGATGACCTTTTGATTAGGATGAATTCATCGGGATTTTATGTGCAAGCATATGCCGATGATGGTGTTATTTTATTGTTAGGACGCTGTTTGTCCACTATTTCGGACCTAATGCAAAGCGCCCTTAACATGGTATATTGTTGGTCACAGGATAGGGGTCTTTCTATTAATCCTACTAAGACCCAGGCAATTCTGTTTACTCATAGAAGGAACTTAGTAGGTTTTACACCTCCTAGGTTGTTAGGTACTTCCATACAGGTTAGCAAATCAGTGAAGTTCCTTGGAGTAGTTCTCGATAGTAAATTGAACTGGTCAGAACATGTTAAGACACAACATCAAAAGGCGATAATCTCCTTTTGGCAATGTCGAAGAGTTGTGGGTAAGAATTGGGGGATCACTCCCAAGATGATGTTCTGGATTTATTGCATGGTCATTAAACCTAGATTGGTATATGCGGCTTTGGTGTGGTGGCGTCGCATTGAAACACGATCCGCTAGGCAGCTGTTGGAAGAAGTCCAACGCTTGGCTTGTCTGGCGGTGACTGGAGCGTTTCGGACTACACCGACCGCATCTATGGAGACTTTGTTAGGGATTCCACCTCTCTTTGTGGAGGTGAAAAACCAGGCAATGAAAGCCTGTTATAGAATTAAACAGGCAGGTTTTTGGCAGGGTAAGCGATATGGTCATTCTACCATTTATCGTGAGATGCTTTTAAGGATTCCCATTACAGGTTTCCCTTCTGATAGGAATTTGAAGACTTTTGTCTTTGGTCATTCCTACAGGGTTAGGTTGCCTTCTAGGGAAGATTGGTTAACCCTGGGTCCGTCTGGTGTGATTCCTGAGAATTATCTCCGATGCTACACGGACGGTTCCAGGATGGATGGTAGGTCTGGGGCTGCCGTCTATTTTGAGACGGGAGATCATTTGGTAGCGCCTCTTGGTGAGTGGGCCACCGTTTTCCAGGCTGAGGTTTATGCAATTCTTTGCTGTATTTTGGATGAGAGGGTGCGTAACACTAATTTAAAGGGTGTTTGTAACTGCTCGGATAGCCAGGCTGCGTTGAAGGCGCTTAATTCATGTGTCTTCACTTCCAGATGGTGTTGGAATGTTCTAGAAGACGGGAAGATCTTTCTTTATTAAAGGATGTGCTTCTGGTCTGGGTTCCAGGTCATATGGGAATTTTTGGGAATGAGGAGGTGGATAGGTTTGCCAAATTAGGTGCCTCTCTCCCTTTCATTGGTCCAGAGCCTGCTGTTGGTGTGTCTTCTGGCACATGTTTGTCGGGCTTTCAGACGTGGATGACCTCACAGCACTCATCCTTTTGGATGAATGCAGTGGGTTGTTGGCAGTCTAAAATGCTCATTGGGGGCCCGGACGGAGCTTTGAGCAGCGTGGTCCGATGTCTTTCACGGACCTCCCTCAGGCATCTGGTTGGATTCCTCACTGGTCATTGTGGTTTAAGGAGACATCTCTATATAATGGGACTCGTGCCTGACCCCTTTTGTAGAGTTTGTGAGACTGAGGAGGAAACACCCGTGCATCTGATGACGAATTGTTTGGGTTGTGAGGAGATTAGGTTTAGGACCTTCGGCCGGAATAGGATATCGGTAGAGGATCTTAAGCTGTGTCCTTTTAAGGTTTTGGTCCGATTTGTTCGGTCTGTGGTGAAACTTAGATGGTTAAAACCTGAGCCTGGATTTTCGTTCTAGTCCCAGTGGGTGTTATTCTTTAGGGGTTGCTATATGGGCCCTCCTGGGAGGCTTTGGATAGCGTAGGGTTTGCCCTCCCCTTCTGCGAATAATAAATAA
>JAAEAF010013686.1:0-184952 GCA_011037195.1 Triatoma infestans
GAATGGTAGAATTTGAGATTTTGGTCGAATAATTCAGCAAAGGCCAACCTCATAACAACACATAACGCACAGTTTCCATGAAAGGCGTCGAGGATCATACGCTGCAGCATCATCGATATCTGTTCGGGTCTTAAAGTTACTCTTACCGTATTAATGTCTTGGTATTACGTTTGTATGAATCCCAGTATGTACTCCTGGGATCCCTGTAAGTCATACTTCGTTTACTATCAACCACGACACAAATCTAATATACATGTGATCCGAGCGATGTGATCCTTAGATACATGCCAGTTCCTAAGCAGGGTTGAAGCAAAATTTGTTCCGAAGGTAACCTCGGGACCTTAGGTCAGTGACCTCCTTTCGTTTAGTGTTGAGGAAAGGAGGTCACTGACCTAAGGTCTTCTCCTTCATTTATAATACTTAAGTTATTAGCTAATACAAGCTCAGCTAATACTTACCTCCCTGGTTAATTCCTGTGCTACCCTATACTATGCACACCCAATTTCTCTAGTTGCAGACCTCTTACTCTGCAACTCCTGTTAGGGAGTTCATTTTTTAAACCGAAGTTGATTTTACATCAAAATGAAGTATATTTTAAGTTACGTTCTTTTGTTCTCATCCATAAAGTTGTTCAAAATAAATAATATCGTAATACATGTCTAGAAGTCTGTAAAGCTAATACATTTCGACTTAGAAGATCTATTGTGACTTCTTTTTGGTGTCTCTTTTGGTATTTTGTATGTTGTCTATGGAAATGTAGGAATATATTGGTGGAAGTGGGTGTGTTGTACGGCTTGCGTGTAGGTATTTTTATTTATTTATATTTTTAAGGCGCGACAATATTTAGGTCATTGATGCCTGAAGCCTTCTCAGTACACCCATCCCGAAAAGTAAGCTGTTGAGGCTCCTAGGAAGAGTAAATCTAAGGACAGCACTGCTAGACTCGAACCCGAGACCCCGCGTTGCTACCACTGAGTTAGCTCAGTCTCTATATACATATAAATATGGTAGTAGGACTTAAGCTCACCTGAAATAATATGCATTACTTTACAATATATGATATATATAAATAAAGTAATTATCGCCTATTTTTTTAGGTGGGTTTAATTTCCTACTACCAAGTTTATATATATATATATATAAGGGTTAGCTCAGGGGTAGTGTGCTGGACTATCACTATGTATATAATATACACATATTTTCATGTAGACTTCGTAGATCGTTGGCGTAGCGGGCGGCCTCACGCTTCCTAATGTCGGCTGTGGTAATTTTAATGGGATCCGAAGCGCGGAGAAACACCAAATTGAATCATTCTAGTTACTCGCTACCTAGGCCAGACTAGGATGGGAATCCGTACATATACATACAGCCGAGCTAGCCCTAGAAGAGTACACTTTTACAACAGTTTATGACCAGTTAACAACCAGTCAGCAACCCTTCTAGTACCTTCTCATCATTCAGCCAGTCTGTCTATTTTCAATGTCCTCGTGACTGATGAGTACGCTGTGTGTCCCAGCAACTCAACTCAGTTGAGCAGCCTCACTGACCAAGGTCGTGTATCTCTCTCTCTCTATCTTTCGCAACCTAAGTTCTATTATACTTGTAAAGTCCTTGCTGTTTGTGTGTTCTTTCATTATACAGTGTTCAGCATTTATTCTGGTTTATTTCTCAAAAACTCGTGCTCTTTAAGAGCCACATTTTTTTTTTTCATCTTTGAAATAAATAAAGATATCACTTAATATTGTTTGTTTTTGTTTTTAGATATTAATTGATATACAACATTGCCTCTTAAAATCATTGGGTGTATCACATAAACGTCTAGAAGAGATTGTTGAATGTTGTGCACGTAATGGATTACATGCTAAATTAACTGGTGCTGGAGGTGGAGGTTATGCATTTGCTTTAATCTCGCCTTCCATTCCGGAAGACGTGGTGGATAAAACAATAACATCACTATATAATGCAGGTTTTATTACTGATGATATAGTTGCCAATTCTGAAGGTGTTGTACTAGATATTAAGTCCATTTAAAAGCACCAAATATTGAGTCAATTACAAAAATTGTGGCTTTTAATTGTGCAATGGTATGCCTAAGAGGCTTTAATTTATTGCTTTTTCTATTATTATTAAAATCTAAATACCTTATTAAACAATATTTTTTATTATGAAATAAAAGTTGTAATATTTGTTTTCAAGCAATTATACATATACAATTGTGATCGCTTAGACTTGTTGTTTTTAAGTACAAGTCTTTACAATGTCAAAAAATATTTTTATATATTTTTTATTATGAAATAAATTTGTTTTATTGTTGCTACTTTATATATATATATGTGTGTATTCAATTTATATTTAAATATGAATAAAACAAAAAATTTTTAAAATTTGGATTTTGCATCTGTTCAGTTTTATCTTTTTTAAATTTTCACAACCAATTTCGTCAGCACAGTTGGAGCATTACAAATTTTTATAAAAAATGTCAGAATACATCAAAATTTCATTTTTCTTACATGAATTTCTTTTTGATCTTCGGCCTTTGGTTGGAAGTGTTAACATAATCCTGACACATGAAGTAAGTTCGTAAAAAAAAAAAAAAAAAATTCAACTAAAATCTAGTTGTTGGGTATCAAATGAATACTCACTGATTATTATCAGTACATAACAATTTAAGTTGTAAACAAATTGTGATATATTTAATTTTATAAAATTTGCGAAAGAATATATATATATCATTAAAATATTAAACAATATTATGTGACAAAATATTGCAATCATTTAACCCAGGCTTGTACAACCGAAGCTTTCACCTGCTTCTTCTTTTTATTGATTAAATTATAGTTGGTGAAAAAATAAGAAATTGTAGCTTTGGAAATCCAAAATATGATCTCCAAAATACTAAGTAAACTTCCTCCTAGAAAAAGACCTCCAATACCGCCAAGATTGACTAAAATAAAACGTAGAACCAAAATATTTTTTTGTGACCAGTTGATAAATAAATAGATTATTTATTAACTTTTATCTACTACTAACCTAGAAGATTCATCGCATTAAAACTAACTTCTCGTTGATATGTTACAGCTGCAGCTGATTTTAAATATACATCGATGAAACCATCAAATTGATTATTTGTAACATAGAAATTTTTTGTCAGTTCTGATATAAATTCATAGTTTATTTCATTGCAAGTAGGTAAACAGTGTGTACAATCTAGAGCGTTACGTGTTTCTTCATCATGAAGATCAATGTTAGTATTTGGTGGCTTATAAAATCTCAGATCCTCTACAAAATAAGGTAAATAATTAAATTTTGAGTAGGTATCATTAATTATTCGTATTATTAAAAACATGATCTAGTTATTTATTTTCTATTAATAATACAACCCTAAGGTGAATGAAGATTGATATCTGGAACGGGAGCCAAAAGGAAAAAGAGCAAGAGAGGTAGACCGAGGGTTGAATGGAATATAGTTCAACAATGAAGTAATGAATAGAAATTAAAGACTGACCGCTAAGCGGTCTCAAATAATTCAAGACCAGTAGATGCCTAGAGGAAGGGGTACCAAAGCCAATCCATTATAGCCTGGATGAATTATTGCTTGATTTAGTGCCAAAGATTGTTATGTCTGAAAATGTTATGTGAATGAGTGTGCGTGGCGATGGGATAGAGTATGATATTGCTCGAAATTCGGTGAACTAAAATTGCTGCGGACGACCTCTTCAGGTTTAGTATTATGTGAGTGAGATTCAAGTTGATCATTGTAAATGCTGTTGAATTGTTAGGGTGGGTTACCTATAAACGCCAAGATTTCCAAATGAATTACTAGATCACTTCTTCCTATAAGATTGGAATGATGGGCATTTGTTTAAGACGCGTCATCTATTGATAATCTAAACCGATTCAATGGATTGTGGCCGTTGGATAGGTTTCCATGTTATATATACGACAGTTGTCGACATTGAGTTGTAGAAGCTTTAGGGCGAGGAAACCTAAATGCGGCGTTGCAATGTATCAAGAACTATCAGATTAAAAATTCGATTATGAAAATGATTTTAAACTGAATCTGTACCAACAGGATGAATACGATTGCAAAAATAAAAATGACAAATACAACATTACTGCACTGACAAAACATTTTAGGGAAAAAAATCATAAATTTGATTTTTCTAAAACAGAAATACTAGCAAAAGAAAATAACAGGAAAACAAGAAATATATTAAAAACGATGTATATCAAAAGAAATAAATTTTCTGTTAATTTTTGTAATGATACCAATAATTTGTCCGCGCTTTATAACGTTTTTTCAAAACATGACCTTTTACAATTCCCTTTCACCTACCCCTGCTCTAAAAATTTCGTCAAATCCCTTTCACTTCTTTGCGTACTCGACCCACTTTCATTTCTGTAGATGATTAAAGACATGAAACAAGTAACTTTTAATTTTTTTTTTTTAATGTTTCTGCGATGTAACAAATGTGTACGTTTAAAAATTCTGTCTCCACATCTTCACGACCATCTATATGTAAGTTCAATATTATTTTAATTTAATTTTAATTTTTTTTATTACTCTTATGCATTTTACAATATTATTAATGCTTTGTGGTACCTCATTGCATTGTTTTTTAGATTAAAGCCTTGATAAAGACAGGAAACTCTGTCGAAACGTTGGCATAACTCAATGTTTCATTCTTGACCGATCTCCGACCAAATTTTTTCATAACTTAATATAAAATATCAAATTTATATTTGAAACTCTGTTAAAAACTGATAGTTTTATTAAAAACCAACAGATTTAATAAAATATTTTCTTCAAAAATTTATCCATTATATTTCTTTATTCGTTAAAGTCGGTAGAACATTAACACTTAAATTAAAATACCAAAAATTATTGAGAAAATACAAGTGCTCATTGACTTCAGAAAAGTTAGGCCAAATCTAATCTATTATTTATCAGAGACATTTCCGTGGTAGCCTGCTTCATTTTGTGGTCATCGACCGGTTTCGGGCGTTCGCCCATCTTCAGGATGTGTTTTTCAGACAGTGTGACAACACAGACTTGCACAGAGTCAGTGTGTAAAACTGAATTTGCTCTGTGCAAGTCTGTGTTGTCATACTGTCTGAAAATGGGCGAACGCCCGAAACCGGTCGATGACCACAAAATGAAGCAGGCTACCACGGAAAATGTCTCTGATGCTTTCCAGCTCTGCGGAACCAACCACCACAACAACTAATTTATATTGATCTTTAAAAAATAATTTATAACACTTTACCATTTAAGTTCCCAATGCATTTCAGTTGTAAAGAACTGCAAACTGGCAGATTTCTTTCTGCAAATAAAAACCACTAATTTACTCAAAAATTTCTGCTGTAAAATGCTTTGTCAATTAAAAATTAATTACTATACCTCCATTGAAATTATTAAAATAATAAGGTAGACATTGACATTTTTTTATCATATATTTTAAGCGGCACTCAATTAAACAAGATGTCTGAGAATAGATTTTTGTAATGTTCAGTTCTATTTCATTCTTGAATAAACATCCTCTATCTTCCAGTTTCAAACCACGAATTTCATTTGAACTTTTTGTAATAGTAACTTTAATAGCAATATCAACTTCATTAAGGTTTTCAATAGGTACAAGTATACCAACTCCAGACTCTGGCAGTTCGTGTGGATGATGCGTTTGAACCTAAATGGCATAATTGTCAATTAATATCTAAACTATAAACTACTCTTTTGTGTTAAAATTAGGTCAGTTTTATGTCAGTGATTGAAATAGTAATAGTGACAAAAACTGTAAAAAATAACATACAAATTAAGGAATCCCCCACATCCTGGCAGTCTGAAAGTATATGAATATGGTATTACTAGTAAAGTTTTAAAGTTTAAGCAGCGTTTGTAAAAGAAGATCTTGATAACGAATCAAGATGATAATTTAGGTTTTAAATTTTATATATTATTATTATTATTTTACGCTCGATGACTGAAGGGAACCGCGATTTGTAGATAATCCCAAGAAAAAGAAATTATTATTTTAAGTAAAGTAAAGTAATGCCTATTTTTTCAGGCGGGCTTAACGTCCAACTACCAAATTAGGTGTCGTGGACGGGGGTGGAAGCACCTACTTTACTATTAACATTTTTTAAACAACAAATATAAAATTTAGTTATACACTGGACTCGAACTGGGGTCCTCCCACTTACAAGACCATGCTCATAACCACTACACCAACACCCGCCCCTATTATTTTTTATATATATGTATATATATAAACAGTTGGAAGTTAAGAATTGCAGTTATGAGATAGAAAGATGTGTGAGGAGGCCTCACAAGATTAATATATATAATTTATATATATATAATTTATTTATATATATATATAAATATATAAATAAATGGTGAGGAACCCTCACATGCCATTTCCTCTCATAACTGCAATTCTTAACTTCCAACTGACAAAAAAATCTTCGAATCCCCTATATTTCTCAAAGGAATATTAAATAAGAAAGAGAGTGAGAAATATCTTATTGTAACCCCTCTCGGATATATATTTTCTGAGAAATTTAGTAAAATATGGCACGATAGTAACTATTATGGCAGTAAGAAAAACTGTTACGTTCACTAATATAAAATAGTTGAGCTTTTGGGTCAAGAAGTATTAGTAAAAAAAAAAAAAATTATTCTTGTTACTTTTCCCTAAACGATTTGGAATGATTCACATCTTTCAAAAAAATAACATCTATTTACAAAAATACATCTACTTTTTAAATCTATTTACAATTATAGTGGTTGCGATAAAATATTACAATATTATAACAAAAGGCAAGGCAAAAACTAAAAATCAGCCATACTTAAATTTTATCAGTATTCAAGCAATAAGAAATAAATAAATTCCCTTTGAATCACAGCTGCAACAAAGCATTATTTTCATTTAAATCTATAACTATTTTTTTTTGCCTCGTTCATAGTTTTTAGAATCCGTTGTTTACTTAGAGAGTTGACAGAAATGTAAGAACATATTTTGCTTTTATTTACATCTAAATATAAAATTTCAGCATCTGGCTTATTAAATGGATATATGTCCTCTTTGTTTATAGTGAGAAATATTGCATGATTTCTCTGTTTATTTTTTAAATATAAAAATTCAATAAAAGTGTTATTTATATATCAAAATGATATAAAATACAGTTAAATTTAAGATATGCTAAAGTTTTTAAGGAACACTCCATTTTTTTTAGTGATATAAGCAATTTTAAATTAATTGCCAATTAAAATCAAAGGATAAAATAATCAAGGTCAAAAAACTTTACAAAAGAAGTACGAAGGTCATTCAAGAAGTAACGAGACAAATCGCTGTAGCTCAGAAACCGTTTGTTTAAACAATACAATGGTTTCAGTGCGTCAACTTGACATCCTTGTACTTAGTTTCTCATCAGCTGTTCGAGAGTATTTGGTAAGCATAAACCTCAAATGTATTCAGTTAACAATGGCGAGTCCGCTCGAGCATTGTACCTCGGAAGAACAACGCTGAGTGATTAAATTTTTAGTTGCAAAGGGTATCAAAGGTAGTGAAATCCACGAAAGAATGTGGAAAGTGTACTGGAATAATTGTTTGAACCGTTCGCAGGTTTCTAATGAGTAGAACAGTTTAAAAGGGCCGTGTAAGCGTCTATGACGAGCAACGAAGTGGATGACCGTTTGAAGTTGCAGCTTCCTCCCTCGAATCTCGCATTAATTCAGGACAACAGGAATACTGTTGAACTGACAGCTGAAGAAGTGCACGCAAATGTTAGAACTGCCCATAACATTTTTCAGAATAAGCTGCAGTACAAGAAAACTTGTGCGAGATAGGTTCCAAGACAAACTTCAAAAAGTGGAGTGGGAGATCCTTCCACATCCCCCCTACAGCCCCGACCTCGCCCCATCAGACTTCCATTTGTTTGGACTCCTTAAAGAGGCTCTACGTGGGAAACATTTTCAATCTAATAAAAAAGTTAAAAGTCAGGTGCAAAAGTGGCTTCGAAATCGACCCAAAGAATTTACACAAGAGGCATACACAAATTAGAAAAACAATGGGACAAAAATGTTGGTGGGGACTGTGTTGAAAAGTAGCCCATGTTTTGTATTGATTAAATACATTGTTTTTTAGGTAGAGCGATTTGTCTCGTTACTTATTAAATGACCCTTGTAGTAACAATTTTACTTCCTAATTCTTGTGTAATAGAAAATGCGAAAATAAATTATATAAATCTAGATAATACAATAAAAATATTGGTAACTTACTCTGACATTGGTACCGCCGGTGAAGTCAATCGGATCTAAAAATAAAGAATCAATTATTTTGATAAATATTTCTGCCCCAGTTGTTGGTCCAGTAGCTGCTAAATTATGACGCTTTAATCGACATCCATTTTTTTTATTGTTTTCATCTTCTAGATTACTAAACAATATTGATATTTATAAAATAATTTATTTAATTTAACTTAAGTCAATTTCTGTTAAATTGGCTAACCAGTGTTTATGTTTTTCTGATGTTAGAGAATTAAATGAATAGCAAAAACCAGCTTCTGATCTTTGTAAGTGGAACATTGTTTTACAACATTTTTTTGGTTTACCTTGCCACCAACATTTTATGAAAATGTCCTCACATTTTGGTGCTGCCTGTAACAATAAAATATATACTTATGCAAAAAATGCATCTAGGAAATAATAAAATATATATGTATAAATGAATGTTTAATGAACTTCTTTCTCATGCTAGTTTCACAAAACTCGCCTAAGAATATAAAAAAAAAATTATAAATTCACAAGACTATGCACACTTTTGAATTTACACATAAGCATGCTCAGAGTAAAGGATGAAGTCATTAGTAACGCAGCGCGCTAAACTAGCCTTTAGGGTTCGAGTCAGGCAATGCTACCTAGTCTGTAAAGATTGAGGACAGTATGAGAATCTTAATCGCTTGGCCCTCATCGAAATATTATCGAAAATAAAAAAAAATCGTGCGTAAACTCATACGTCATTCTCTTATTCCAATTAAAACAAATTTCTTTAAAAATTACAGCATTTACAATAGTTCTTTATCTGAGCGAACTTCTGTGGAGCACCCTCCGTCGAAACCAACAAAACTTACACAGTTTAAATTTAAATCTAACTGGCAGATCCCCAAAACCCCTTTAATATCAATTTGTTCGGAAAAATGTATCATTATTATCTATGCAATAAGCATTCCAAATTAAAAAACTCAAAAACTGGTAAAGTGGCATTTCCGGTTATCCAATTTTTTTTTCCAAATTTGGAATTCCACAATGCTTCTAATGTGTAGGCTTTTATCTATTATGTAGATTCTAGATTAGAAACGGAGTAGGCGGGCCTTATTCCACTGTGAACTACCATAAGAGGTCTATTGTGGATCTTCCTATTATATAGGTGGTAAATTGTAATGAAGTGTATATTAGGGGAAAGCATAACGGTTCCCTCAGAACTCCAAAAAATCAATTTTTTCGGGAAAATGTGGTAAGTGTTTAATAACAAAAGTGGTAAGTATTTATTTGTGTAGAAAGTATAGGAAGTTCGCAGAAAATCGTTGGAACTGTGAGTAAATCGCAAAAAGCTTTAAAAAAAAATATTAGTAATTTGCACCTCGAAAGAACAACGCTGAGTGATTAGATTTTTAGTTGCAGAGGGTATCAAAGGCAGTAAAATCCATGAAAGAATGTGGAAAGTGTACGGGAATAATTGTTTGAACCGTTCGCAGGTTTACAAATGTGGAACAGTTTAAAAGTGGCCGTATAAGCGTCTTTGACGAGCAACGAAGTGGATGGCCGGTTGAAGTTGCAACTTCCTCCCTCGAATCTCGCATTAACGCGTTAATTCAGGACAACAGGCGTAATACTGTTGAACTGATAGCTGAAGAAGTGCACGCGAATGTTGGAACTGTCCATAACATTATTCAGAAAAGCTGCAGTACAAGAAAACTTGTGCGAGATAGGTTCCAAGACAAACTTCAAAAAGTGAGGTGAGAGATCCTTCCACAACCCCCTTACAGCCCCGACCTCGTCCCATCAGATTTCCATTTGTTTGGACTCCTTAAAGAGGCTCTACGTGGGAAAATTTTTCAATCCAGAAGTTACGTTCATAAAAGTTCAAAAGGGCTTCATGCGATTTTTCGTTTTCGAGATATGTTGTTCATACATATATCCACAAACAACACATACCCAGAGACAACTCGCTCAAAAAAAAAAACGAAAGTGAACCTCAAAACATGTATTACCGGTTAAAACTCAATTTCAAAAATTTGACATGATTGTAATACTGCCTCTTACAAGGGCAGTAAGAGAAAGTAAAAAATAAGCTATTCTGAAGCTCTCAAGAAAGTAATTGCCATGCCTAACTTTTTTAGATGCATGCCTATAAGCGACAGCTAGTTAAATAGTAATACTGCATTAAACACCTGAAGAATTATTGTTTTATCCGTAGGAAAGGACCAAATCTTATGTTATTCAAATCTCTTTTGAGTAGATATCTTATTCCAATTATTTATTCAATTTAAGATTTACCTATGAAAGGATGTTTCTCTAATCTTCCACTAACCCTAGCACAGACTTGGGGCATAATGAAAACATATACCTTGGAAACCATAAGTGCCAAAACGTCGATTCAATTAAGTAACAAGTGAAACCATTGATTTACAGGGGGAACTGACTCTCAGCAGCCCTATAATATCTTTAATATCATTTGGTGCTAGCACCTATTTGGCCTGTGATCCTAGCCAGAGTATTCATACATGGCCTAGATATCTATAGGTAGGCACAATCAACTACCTCTCAGGACCTATTTGTACTTTATGAATGATGAGATGTTAGTATTCGTGTTATTCTTGTAATTACTCTAAGATACAAAGATTCTTGAAGAAGTAGCTAGTATAAGTTGGATTATTCCATCTAAAGAGAATATTAATATTATAAACTGGTCAATTTATAAAGTTTGATTTTTTTTTTTTTTCACACAAATCCATTCATATAAATTTGTCATGATTTTGAATATATTGAAGATTAACTAAAAAAATACCTAATAAAATCATACCATGTACATTAGATCTGTGGTATTTATTCCTGATAGATACTTCAGAATTGGTTGACTTTTATGAAGAAAATGCTGCATTTGATAGAAAAGTGGATGTTGAAAAAGTACCAAAGCACTCAAATAATCTTCAATTCTTGGATCATTCAATATTTCTTCGTTAATCGAATGTCTGCAAAAATGTTTATAATTATTGTGAAATTTCAAAAAAAAAGTCACAGTATTATTTGCATTATTATTATATTATTAGGTATTATTTATATTACTTTCTAAGATAGTCTTTGGCTTTTGAAGTTATCAACTTGTGACTAGGACATATAGTAATTGCTGGAAATAATTCTCCATTAAGACTACGAAGCGTATCAATTACAGTAATTTGAACAGGATATTGGACATATCCTTCCCAACTATTCCACATTAGGTAAACACCTCCACTGAAAGATATTAGGAAAAATGCAGTCCAAATGAGTCTGGAAAGAATAATTACCCTTTTTTTTTTAAATAATTTTTTAATATATAAGTAATTAATGTAAAAACTTACCTATGCCAAATGGTTTCACCATCTTTAAATATATGTTGTATACCGTGAATAGTAGAAAGTTGTGTGTATTCTTTAAAATATGTGATACTACGCTTCAACCGCTTCTGTTTTTTCATATCAGATTTTATTCTCAATGCAGGTTTAATTTGTAGCGAAATCATTCTGGCAAAGTAACAGTTAACTGTAAAAGAAATATTCTCTTAATATACAAAATTTTGATTGACTCCTGTTTTAATTAAAAGTAAATAGACTTAATTTATTTACAATCACACTTAAACTTGTGAAATCAAATTATACTACAATATTTACATAGTATTAGCGCTATAATAATAATTTGTTTAACATTATCGATAATGCTAAAGAGAGCACAGAAAGTCCATATATCGACTCAATTCAATGCCTGACTTCTCCATAGGAAACCATTCTAAGCATTTTGGCCACCTTGGTGCAAATTTATTTTTATGTAATGCCTTCTTGGTTAGGTACATTAGGGGCGAGCCAAATTTTAGGCAGAAAGACTAAAAATAGCAAGTAAAATGCAGTTCTACATCTTGATCAGGGCATCTTATTATGAAGGTAAAAGCTCTCAGCCATTTGTACGTGCCTTACGGTCTCCAATTTCCTATGTATTAGCGACGTATCCATAAATTTCTGAGCTGACAGACATATGTTTCAAGATTCAGATTGTTCGTGCGCCAAATGTAGGTAAGAATAATGCTCTTACAAATTAAGGTGAAACGAAGTTTTATCCTTCCTGCCTGATTTTCTACAAAGTGGATCTGTAGCATTCTATATTTGGAAATTTTTCCTTAGAAGGAAACGCCCTGCAACCATGAAAATGCATAGCATTAAAACCCTATGGCGCAACAGCCCATGAAGGGCCAAGGATTACCAGACGGCTATTTGAATAGGAGGGCGTGTGTTAAGGACGTCGCAATTCCCACGCCATTTAGTTCCGGCCTTCGCTACCTAGGGCGCTACTAACTGTAGCTTCCCACTTTTTTATCACGATGCTGGATCAACACCGACTTTGCCCTCATGGGAATCAAAACCTCAATTCTCGCACGAAAGGCGAGTGCGCTAGCCACTAGACCAACGCGTGAGGACATAGTAAATGTAGTTATTGAAAATCTAAGGGAGTGCTTTCGTCAGCATATCTGCTCCAGCGAGATTTGTATTTTAGAGTGCTATTTCTCTCTTGTTTTACGAGAAATTTTATAAATAGTCAGCAAATGAAAAATTTAGTTTTGTTTATTTTCCATACCTAATTTTTGAGCTGTATTTTTTTCCTTTAGTCAGCAACTTTTCGCCGCTCTTTAAAACTGGCCATTTTATAACCTGCACACTTAGCACGTCTATTAAAAAGGTCCCGACTATAGATATTCCCTAATTAAAACCTAGTTCCATTCGTATGACATGGTCGTAAGTGGCTGTGAATAAATTTGCCAAAGTGGAAGAACCTATAAAAGCTTATTCAGCAGTTTTATGATCTCTCAATGATTGCATGATTTTACATAAATGCTCTGGAAAAAGTAACATAATAAAACATCAACGAGGAATTTTCAATTGTCAAACTTGTCAGCGATAATTTGGCCAATTGAATTCCTCAAAAGGTAATATTTTTTCTTCGTATCTCCAAAGAGATGAAGATATGAGATAACTATTAAGTTCATCATCCAATTTAGATCTTATAATGATGAAAGTCCCCGGACGAAATAAAATACAACAAACTTTTTTCAACAAAGTACTTGTTATATTAAATTGTTATATATAAATATTAATAACCGACATTTATAAAAACGGGATTCCCCAAACAGACAATAGACGCAACATTTTCTTTCAAGACCAGCTATTTTGCAATCTTTCAGACATTTTCCGTGTTAGCCTGCTTCATTTTGTGTTTTCATTGACCGGTTTCAGGCGTTCGCCCATGATCAGGATGTTTTGATAAAACATTGTGATAACAGACTTGCACAGAGCAAAATAGAGTGTATAAACTATCATGGAAATTACCTCTGATGATTTCTAGCTGTGCGGACCCATCCACAACAAATATTTATTTATCTATCTATCCAATAAGATCATAAGAACCATAATAAACTAAATAAAATACAAGTTCAATAATTCAAATATTTGAATATATTTTGAAAATTAACTTGTTGTGTAGTTATTCGTTTTTTTTTTTTAAAGATGAGAGTTGGGCTTTATTCTTTGCCAGTATTTTTTTGGGCGAGAGAAATGAAGAGTAATTTTCCTTAAAAAACTATTTTAATAATATAATAATATTACAGTATTATACCTATTTAATAAATAATAATAATAATAATAATTGAATTTTCTAAAGGGTAATCACAAACAAACATGTATAAATAACATTCGTATTTTGAGTTTTACATATGTAAATATAGCGTTAAAGTAAGGATCATAAAACATGATGTATGCAACTAAACATTAATGTAATGTTCTATCGTCTGAATTCAACTTTCCCTGTGGAAGAAACATTCTAATCTTACGTCTCCTCTGTTTTTAATTTTTGTATGTTATAGTTTTAAATTGATTTAGACAAAATTTAAAATTACCTCATGTGAAAACAACTCTCATTCATTTGTCCAATCGCTTGTTCCTTGTGAGTGATACTAAACTCGATTTGAAACGTGCTATTTTTTCACTAGTCAGATAAGTAATATACTATTATAATAATTCGAAATAAAAAAAATTATTTCTTATTTTGTTGCCGATTCATTGTTCTATTTTTGTTTAGATAACATACGAACCATGCTTTCAAGAAATAATATATAATTTCCAAAATGCTAATAATACTGCAACCAAGAAATAAGTTACAAACGTTCCCAATAGAAACTGCAACAAAAAAACCAAAATACTCTAAATAATATTAATCATTTTATTATTTTATAATTTTACTCATTCTAAAAGTGAATTTGAAAAAAAAGAGTAAATTTGAGTAGACTAGTTTTTTTAATTAAACCTTTGCATAGCTCATACTTCTATCCCACTCGATCGTAAGCGTTGATCAAAAGCAACATCAGGTTTGCTTACCACCATGAAGTTGGCCAAAGAATAAAGAAATCAACTTTGGCTAATTTTGAACTAAAAAGGCTGGCTACATATAATCACTCTTTCAGGCTTCCGCACCCTGATTTATTAATGGTGAAATGACTAGAGTTACAGCAACGGAAAACAAGGGAGATGCAATTATTAACAGGAATCTTTGTTACAATGTATTTTGTAAATGAAATTTATATCCCGTATTGAAGAAAAGGACATTAATGCATAAAGAAGATATATCTACTGAGATAAGTGATATTTCGGGAACATGAGTAAATCCATATTTTTTTTAAAAAAATTTAATACCTAAAAGCTGAATTTCAGTGAAACTTATTTTTTTAGAATATTTAATTCCACCTTTGCTGGAATAATGAATATCTAAAATGCCATATTCCAAACTTCCATTGAGAATTGTTAAATTACTTCTTTTCATTGTTTTAACATAAAGTAAACCATAGCATGGTAAAATACATTGACAACTTGTTAGATTTAACTTTAACAAATCTTTTGTTCTTAATGTTACTGTAACAAAAAAAAAATGAAAAAAGTAGGAAATAATTTTATACAAATTCAAATTCGGAATTTTTCTAAAAAGCGAAAACAAAAACTTACTTTTCAACTTTGCTACACATCTAAGTTGTTTTATTGTGCAAGGTGGATGTAGGCTACTTTTGTCTAAAATGAAGTTAAAAAACCCATGTATGAATTAATAAATTGTTGAAGCCATTTGATTTATTAATTTATCTTTACTCCTAGTAAGAGGAAGTATTGTAATTATGCCAAATTTTCGATATCGAGTTTTCACCGGATATATCCGTTTTGAGTCTTATAGTTAGTTGATCATACAATTCTACCATCCAAACAAAATTAATTAGAAATAAATAGATTGCCAAAATTCCGAAGTTTAAAAAAACTAGTAAACCGGATGTGCGCTTTTACTGAACAGTTTTTTCAGTTTTTGACGGATGCCGACGAATATCATTAAATTTGGTATACTAACTATAAAATTTGTTAATTACAATTTTCAAAACTGGAGTAAGAGAAAGTTGTATGAGTGTTTCACACCAGATTTTTTTTTTAATTTATCATTATATTTATAATGAAGAGTTTTTCCATAGTATACTGCTTCATTCTGCAATAATCAATCATTTCGGTGGCCACCCATCTCTTGGCTAGTTGATGTTTTCCTGCATTGTAGACCAACCATCCCTGGTATTTAAAATTATCAATATGGGCATCAGAAATTATAGGTACGTTGGACAAGGATTTGAAACATAAAAAAATTCATGTCTTTCAATTTACGTAATCTTTAAATTTAAATATTGTTGCTGGCAATGTGGAATTATATAATGGTATTCCCTTTTCCGAAATTGATAGATTGCAGTCACTGAAAATTCCTGACCTCATTCATAAATATTTTTTTTTTTTAAACACCATGTCAATTGCCATGTAAATGGATGGCTAACTGTTTGTTTAGTGATGTAGACTTAAAATATAAAAGTTAATACCGTAAAAGAAATAAAGTTGACACTTGCATATCATTTCAATATATTTAAGCCGGCATTCTGTAAGACATGTACTCTGCGTATATAAATTATAAATCCACAAAGGTGTTTCATCATGGAGACTGCATCTACGATCTTTTTGAGCTACATTTATTAATTTTTGTGAACTTCCAAACACAATTGGCCTAACCTGAAGCAATGTTTATTTTTCCTTATTTTAATTTTAATTATAAAGTAGATAGTAAATATATATCAAATTATAGAACTTCTTACCTCTATTTGTAACAATTCTCCGGGAAGTGTTTCTAAAGTTGCTCCGGTTCCAGCTTCTGGTAATTCATGAGATGTAGCTATCATCACCTGGAAATACATTTTTTTTTTGTGGCGCAACGTGTTCTCAAATTTTTAGCGCAATCTCTTAATATTTTTAAAAATAGATAACAAAGGTCATAATGAGTAAAATTTCAGTGCCATGTGTTGAGGTGGGGACATACTGAAATAATGAATATGTTGTCGGTTTTTTCAATGATGTTATTTTATATGCATTTGAGAATTGAAATGTAAAGACTGCTTCTCTAGAAGTCATATCCATACATTTCTCAAATTATTATTATTTCTCCCAAGCACTAAAGAAGAGTTTTATCAACTTAAGTTTATTAAAGTTTTACCAACAGAAACAAAACCTTTTTTCTTTTTAGTTTCTTTAATGCTTAAAAATTTTAAAGTAGAACTTAAATAAATCTTATGTACAAAGAGAAAACTTTCTTACCACAACTCCTTTTTCATATTTAGTACCATTAGGACCAATCCTATCATTGGAATCATCCTTTTTCAGGATTACAGTAAGGCCAGAGAAATCACCTGAAGATGTCGTGTGTCTTGGCGAACACTTACGATCATGATGTGCTAATTTATAATGTTCGTGGACCATCACAGCAGGTATATACACCGGGCTTAAATAATGAAATTGCTATAGTTTAGTAAAAATGAATCGTGAATCCACAACTATATCGTATGGCATTCTCTCAACTATATATTATATATATAGGCATACATACATTCTTCATTTAGTGTAATATTAAATAAAAAAAGAAAAGGGAGCTGTTTTGGAACAAGTGCAACAGACTGAAAATATTATTTAGTAAAGGGGTTATTCAGTAACATTTCATTGTCAATTATGTACATATGTAAAATAAACTGAAATGAATTTAAGAAAGAAGCCTAACATCTGAAACTACTCCGCAAGAGCATCATCAAATTTAACTATGAATAAATTAAAGAAAATGAAGATCGATAGAAATATAGAGTTGTAAAATAGGAAATAAGTTAATCGGAGCAAAGAACGAGCAGTGGGAAAGAATATTTAACAGAGTGGATAGGTACCTGGATTGATGAAGGTCGTGATAAGTCAAAGGAGCAGATATTGATGCAGCCCAGCAATAAAATTTTAACAAAGGGCTCAAATCGTCGAAAGAAAAAAACATACTTCACACAAAAACTTTTTTAATACGCTTGTGTACAAAACGTCAATTCGTTATAGATAATAATAACAAACGGTCAACGACAAACCACCGCTCACTCATATAATAATTTCAAATAATCTACAAATCGCGAATAGATTAATTTTTACCATATAAATTTGTCATTTAATATACTTAAGAAATAAAGTTTTACAAAAAGTAAACAAGAAGAACAGGGGCTCGAGAATTTGAGAAAAAATTAACAAAGGACTCGCGCGATCTACGGTAGAGAAGAACATTGTTCGACACATTGCTTATCCAATAGGAAAAGTCGAAGAATAGCTCGTATATAATAAGAGATTCGTTATACATGGAAGAAAGTTATGGTTTTAGAGAGAAGTTAGAAATATAAGATATAAACTGAGTATTTAATATGAAGAGTAGGGGTAGGAATAGATAGCAAATCCCAGGACCAAGTAGGATAACCATACAGTTATTGAAAAAGGGAGCATCAATAATTATTCAAGACCATACAAAAGAATCTTGAATATGATTTTCTGAGGGATACATTGCCGGAAAATCTGCAAACGGGTTCATTTCTTCCATATACATAAAAGAAAACAAAAATAGATTTAGAATTTCCGAGTTAAGAATTTTTGAAAGACTCTTAAAAAGATCTAGAAAGAAATCTTAAAAGACTCTTAGAAATAAATCATAAAAAACTCTTAGAAATAAATCCGAATATAATTCAATGTACAACTCCAGAACAATGTGAGTTTTCTGAGGCATGAACGTATTCAAATAATAATTTTGCGTGAGACAGATCATTGAAAAATGTAAAACTACAAATTTAAAGGTACATTTATTAACCTTCATAGACTTAGAAAAAGCCCTCGATAATGTCTCAAGAAACAAGCCATATGGGTGGGCAGTATCAATTCCCCTCCGCTGCTGCTAAAGATTTGAAAAATATACGGTACGGCTCCTACTCTATTTAAAATTTATTTTGCAAATGTAATCTAGTGAGTGATGCAGGAAATGTATTAAAACGGGTTCCCAAGCAAACTGATAATCCTAGTACTAGGTGATCCAGTAGTCTTAGCTCAAGACAAATTATACATGGAATGTATACTAAGAAAGCTCCTTTTTCAAAACCAGGAAAGGAATAGAAGATAAATAAAAATTAGAAATGGGGCAAACATGTGAGAAAGTAAGAAAAATAAGAAACAAGTGAGTAGCTTCAAATATCTTGGCTCGTGATTGATATAGAAGGGCGGGTTCGAGATGAAGGTACGAGAAAAAACGAACAAGCTAGGAAGGTTATTAGGATGCTACATTCAATCCTATGGAACAAAAGCGTCTTGAGAGTGAATCTTCTACTCTTCTAAAAAAGGAATTTTAACTTGAAGTTGAAACTTGATCAATGTCTAAAAATTATATCGAAGTTCTCTCTGCTTCTCGACTGAAAAGTTTTTGGAGGAAATGCCCGAGCTAAAGATTAAGTGATAAAGTAAGAAATTAAGTGACGTTAAGAGAAATCGATATAAAAGAGTTTGAAGGAGGCGTGTAACATGGAAAATGTAGTAATGAGGTGGAATGACCTGTGCGCCGTCTTCCTTCGAGTAAATGAACGAGAGGAAAAAGAAATCGTCCAGCACTTCGTGGGAATTGAAGGTTGAAAAGGAATTTGCTGTAGGAGGAATGCTGACTAGAGGAAAACTGTGGAGATTATTGACGTTTCACAACTTTGAATAAAAAGACGGATAGTTAAGTATATTGTAAGTTATATTATATACCCTTTACAATATTCGCAGTCAGAAGGAGAAAGAGGAATGCCAGTTACTTGCTCAGGAAACCTCAAAATATCTCTTTCTAGAAAACTCATTGCAATAAGAGTAAGTAAAAAAAATACAGATATGCATATTATTAATACTTACAGATATTTTATACTCACCAACCATGTTTGGCCTCTGATAGCAGTGAATTAAATGAATAACAAAATCCTTCTTCTGTTCTTTGTAAGGAAAATATCTTACAACAGTTTTTTTTTTCCCCATGCCAATAGCATTGTTTCATTATTTCAGCACAACTAGGCAAAGACTGTACAAAAATTGAGCTGTATTCAATTACCTATTCTAAACCAACGATTTTTTAAATTCCAATATAGTTTTTCATTTCTCAGATTTCTTGTTAAATACGACGGTCATTCAATAAGTAACGAGACAAATAGCTGTAGCTCAGAAACGGTTTGTTTAATCAATACAATAGTTTCAGTGCGTCAAGTTGGCATCCTCATGCTTAGTTTTTCATCTGCTACTCGAGAGTATTTGGTAAGCATAACCTCAAAAAAAAATTTATTCAGTTAACAAAGGCGAGTCCGCTCGAACATTTCACCTCGGCAGAACAACGCTCATTGATTAGATTTTTAGTTGCAGAGGGTATCAAAGATACTGAAATCCACGAAAGAATGTTGAAAGTGTACGGGAATAATTGTTTGAACCGTTCGAACGTTTACAAATGGTAAATATTTTAAAAGTGGTCATGTAAGTGTCTGTGACGAGCAACGAAGTAAACGACCGGTTGAAATTGCAACTTCCTTTGCATTAACGCGTTAACTCAGGACAACAGGCTCAATACTACCTGAAGATGTGCACGCGAGTGTTGGAACTTATATTATACTTTTACAAAAACTTGACTTTGATCTGCGAAGAGTCCTGAGATGTTTTCTAAACAAGTAAATTGCTGAATTGTAGAGTGTTTAAAGTCAAACTGATGTATGGGAATATAGAAACATGTTCGTACCAAAAACGTTCGAAAATTATGAAAATTTATAGGGCTATTGGAAGTTAGTAAATTAACGCGTAAAGTTGGTTTGTTTCGGTACCATAATTAAAATTTCAAGTAGATTGGGAAATGTGAAGTCATTTTTAGTGATATAAATTGCTGCCTTTCTGGAAACTGGTACAATACTCGGGCGATATGAGGTCGTATCCTGAAGCTTTATTTTTAACTCTTGCAAAAACAGCTTTATTCATTGTTTTGGGTTCTATGTGAGAGGCTTAATTGTAGAGGAGTATCAAGAAATTGTTCCATGTAATAGTGAAATGAATGGTTAAAGGTGAGAGATGTGAAGTTGAATTCAGGACTGTTCTGAACACATAAGCTTTAGGATCACTTAAGTTCCGCTAATCTCTTGTAAAGTAAAGGAAATAACTTGTAGTAGTTTTAAATTTGAGTATAGGGAAGGGATTAGCTCAGTGGTAGCGCGCTGGACTAGCAACGTGGAGATCACGGGTTCGAATCCAGCCGTGCTACCCCCTTAGATTTTCTCTTCCTAGGAGCCCCTACAGCTCACTGTCCGGTGATGGACATTGTTGTCTGTAACGGGAGAACACTGTCCGGAGGCCGGCAGTGCACTGAGAAGGCTCGGGCGCAAATGACCACAGATGTTGAGATGCCTTAAATAAAAAAATAAAAAAAATAAATAAAAAAATTTGAATATCTAATACAGTGCAGTCTCGATTATCCGTCACGGAGTTTGTGCCCACACATTATGTTATGTACATATTATGTACTCTTTATTGTACACGGCGCGGGCGCAATATAATTTCTGGATTTTCCAAAATCTATTTTGATTGATGACGAAATAATTGCAAATTTGCATCCAACTGATGAAAATAATAGCGACAATGAAGAAGATGAAATTCAAATTTCAAAAATTACTAACACCGAAGCCGAAATTTCGATTTCCAAATTTATTGAATGGTACGAACACCAAGAAGAGTGCGATAGTACATCAAATTTACTTTTAAGGAAACTGCAAGTTCTTGCAGCCAAGAAAGTGAGGAATTCTAAAAAACAGTCAACAATGATGAGTTTCTTCAAACCCTCACAAGAATAAAATCAAAGATTAGAAAAAACATGCAACAAATAAAAATAAAAATTAAATTAAAAAATACAAAAAAAAACTTTTTAATGCTGGCTCGGTTTCCGTGACGGTCACAACCCTGTATAAAAAGCAGAGTGGAATGTTTTTAAAAAACTAATAAAATATAAATTCTCCAACCTTGTTTTCTATTAACCGTCTATTCTCTTATGCGACAACCGTCTGGTCCCGAACGTGACGGATAATCGAGACTGCACTGTATTAATGTTATGCCAGAGGGATTCTCTTCACTCGATAGACTTTCAGTATATAAAAAAGAATTTGTAAATTTATATACTCCTATTAACTTTTGAGATGTCGAGTCAATATATTTGGTTCAGTCTTATATTGGATATTGGTTAGCCACCCATAATTATATCTAACTCTACTATTTAACCTAGATAAGTTGCCAACATAGTAGGTAAGGTGAAAATGTGTCGAGAGTAATTGGTGCGACTTTTGTATGACTCAGTTGGTGTGTAACTGTCAAGGTCAAAATTGATTTTTAACTGTTAATAACTTTAAGAAACATATATAAATAATTACCTTAATCATGAGGTCTGTAATATTTAATGAATCGAATAATGGTAGATAACCATTTATTTTCTTCAGATGATAATCCATATGAATATATGTCGGATATTGTAGTAATGAAAGAGCACTTATTATATGTGTCATAATTTTATCTTTATTTGTGATTGTATCATTTAAATATCTATATTTAAAAAAAAAACATAACATTATTAATAAGAAATATTAAACATCATTATAAATGTATTTTAAAGCATTAAAAATATTGAAATCAATAAATTCCATTAATGTACAGTAGTCAGCTTAAAATCTTCTTTTTACTTTCTCTTATAGCTGTAAACAAAAAGTATTGTATCGTGATCATTTTTTAAAATTGAGTTTTCACACGAAAATACATGCTTTGAGTTCCAAAAAAAACAACTGGTTTTTAGAAATTAATCTAGTACGTACGTGTGTGGTCAGCGAAACTCTAAAGTGAATAATTGCAGAAAGCTCAAACTTAATATTTTGTCTAAGAACTATCAGGGGACCAGCGAATAAGGTGTTGGTAAAAGTACCACTTTACTTAGTTGTGGTGGTTGGTTCCGCAGAGCTGGAAAGCATCAGAGACATTTTCCGTGGTAGCCTGCTTCATTCTGTGGTCACCGATCGGTTTCGGGCGTTTGCTCATCTTCAGGATGCGTTTTTCAGACAGTGTGACAACATAGACTTGCACAGAGCAAATTCAGTTCACACACTCAATGAGTAAACTGTAAATTGAATTTGCTCTGTGCAAGTCTGTGTTGTCACACTGTTTGAAAAATGCATCCTGAAGATGAGCGAACGCCCGAAACCGGTCGATGAGCACAAAATGAAGCAGGCTACCACGGAAAATGTTTGTGATACCACTTTGCTTTTTTGCAATTTTCCTACAATGGTTCCTACAATTTTCTTTGGTTCTACAGTTTGTATACACTAATGGTTCCTACAATTTTCTTTACAGTTTGTATATACTCTAATTATATGTAGGTTTATCAACTTCTAACTACCATTACCATATATTAACGATCCTAGCATCTAATGCGGCTTTCCTCTAAAGTGCCATTTCAATATATTATACGATTCTATCGTCTATTCCAGTGGTCGCCAAACGGTGGTCCACGAAAGAATTGTTAATGAACGAGGATTTCTTTGGTAGCGTCAGTCAAAAATTCCCGTCTTCCCACTGATCTGAAGTTATTACTGTGGTGAAGTTACCGCTACTAAAACGTTATCGGCCTTTTCCGAATGTTATGTGTAAGAGAAAAGCCTGTGTCTGCTCCGACAAACTCAGTGGAGACGGGTTGAGTTCAGGTAAAAGAAAAAATGGCAAAGCTTGGTCCTTAATACAGACAAAAAAACCAGTACAAAACACAAACAAGTAAAAGTATACAAATTCAGCAATTTATTATTATTCGAAAGGAAAGCTTAATCGAACTGACATCCGACGTCACCCTCTTCATTAAATTTAATTCAGGATAACAAGAGCTCACTTTTGGTATACTGTCAAAAATGAGTATCCAATATTAAGTCAAAAGGCTATTAAAATATTATTGCCATTTACAACAACATATTTGTGCGAAAAAAACATTCTCGGCAGTTGCGGCAATTAAATATAAGTACCGTTGTCGACTTGAACTGCAAGCTAGCCTTCGTGTTGCTCTAAGTACAATGGGCCTTGGAATCGAAGAATTTTTATCTAAGAAGCAGCAACATGTTTCACACGGATTGAATATTATTCCTTTTATTGTAATTATTAATTAATCATTATCATCATTTGACTTTTCTTTCTCATCTTCGGTTGCCACGTTTAATAAAAATTTCATTGAAAATATACAGTGTGTTAATTTGAAAACTTGCCACCTTGAAAAACTTTTAAATTAGTACAATTTTTAAAAACGCTGAAACACGTCAATTTTGTTTTGGAATGGGACATTTAATAGCTCACTCTAATCAGTTGGGGAACTTTCCCCTCTTCCGAAAAATGGGGTAGTGGTCCGCGAGATTAAATATTTTCTGTTTTGGTGGTCCGTTAGGGATCAAAAGATTGGCGACCGCTGGTCTATGTGATATTAGAATTTAATGTGTAGCAAAAATTTTGTTGTGGTTAGGTCAGCAGAAAGGACAAGCCTCAGAGATATTTTCCGTGATAGCCTGCTTCTCTTCGTGATCATATGGTTACGGGCGTTCGCCCATCATCAGGCTGTTTTGTCAAAACAGTTTGATAACATAGACTTGCCCAGAGTACATTTAGTTTAGACACGCGTTCTTAAAGAGCTTTGTTAAGACCCAACTAGGTTAAGATGGGGTTTTCCGATACCTGGGTATTGTTGCATGTTGTTTTTCACATTTAAAAGCTTGTAACTACTATTCCTTTTAAAAATGTAAAATTTTGACTTTGAATAAAATCGGTTGATCCAGCGCCCAATTTTTGGCCTTCTTTATTAATTCTAGCTTCTCACCATGTTGGGCGAACACCATCTTTGCCCTCACAGGAAACGAACTCAGAATCCTCGCTTTAAAGGCGAGTGCACTAGCCATTAGACCAATGTGCGGCAATACCCGCAAATAAATACATAAATAAAAACTATGTAAATTGCTGAATATGTTGATGGGTCCGCAATGCTGGATAATAACTGGTATTTTATCCGTCGTAGCATGCATATTTATTTTGTTCTTCACCAGTTTAGGATTTTCATCCGTTGTCAGAGTAAATCTATCAATTATGTGCAGAGAATTCAATCCAAAAGCAATGTTTTCGTTTCACGTTTCGACATTAAATAAAAAAAATTAAATTCCACCATTAAAGTGATTCAACATCTTATAGAAAATCTCGACGAGTAGAATTAGTGCTAACCATACAGCGAATCGGGCAAATGATGGTAACCCACGGTTATCTGTTCATAGTGGAAAGACAACGAAATGCAAGATTTGTAGCTCTAAGATGACAATTCTACATATCTCAGTTGATTGTACAAAGTGCATAAGAGTGAGAGCGATGCACAGTGTATAATGAATGCACTGAAAGATAATTTCGAGGGTGTAAATAGAAGTGTGCAATATCAAAAAACAAGTCGTTGAAAAACCACAAGTGTTGAGTAAAACGAAAACATTGCGTTTGAATTGAAAAATCTCTGCACGAAATTGATAGATTTACTCTGACAACGGATGAAAATCCTAAACTGGTGAAGAACAAAATAAATATGCATGCTACTACGAATAAAATACCATATGTAAATTGCATTAAGAGAAAGTTATGTGAGTGTTTCAAATCAGTTTTTTTTTTTTAATATGCATAGAAATTCAATTCTCTTATTAAAGTTGTATATTTTTATCAAATTAAATTACATCTTAACCTGCTAAGATAAGCAAAAGCCAAAGATGGTTTTATACGATTTGCTGGGCAAACGGTGACTGCTGGAAAACCAACGCTTGTAAACGCTAAATGAGTGTCTTCAATTTTGACAATAGTTGGTTTTTCATCATATTTTTCCCATAGATAATAACTAACAATACAACACAAGGCAAAAAATAGTGAAAATGACGCAGACCAAAATATTCTGAAACAAAATAATTTGAATATTTTTTTCTTTATGTTATTCAGTACAAATAAAAAAAGATATTAATTATACTTAACCTTTCAAAAATATTTAAACTTAACATGCCAATATATTTAATACAATGAAATGTTGCTGAATCTGTGTACGCATGAAATGTTTCAATTAAATGCTGTTTAATGTTTGTGATGTTCATGATTGGAATTTGAATGTACAAGTTTACATTCTAATGGCAACTACTAAAGTATTTTTAAAAAGATTATTTATTCTCCCTTATTTTATATATTCTCATACTGTATTTTGGTTTTATTACACATTATTGATATTTGCTTAAGTATTAGAGAATAATATACTCGTTATAGAAGCCACAATAATTCAAGGCCAAACTAAACCATTATAGATTAACATAAATATATATTTATTCAACGATAAAAAGCTTGGATTCTCAAATAGTTCACATACATCATTCATATCATTTATTGATCTATATCTCTCATTGGTGAGCTCCATACAAAGGAATCATAGCTAGATATAAATAATTTATTCAAAATTGTTATTTAATATAATATAATAGGATACGAAGAGAGGGATCCAAAGCAGAGAGACAGAGAGAGTGAGCGAGACTGTGACAGTCTCACTCACTAGTTTAGGGTTATAGTGGTGTTTGATTTGGAAATAATTTATAAATTTGATAGGGGCCGTGATATCTTTTTCATAAATTTTTCCATTGATGTAAATGCTTTTAGATAAACGTGGTCACCTAACGTGGTCTTTCGAAACATTTTTATTATAATATTTTTCTCTAACTAGTTTAGCTTTTTTATTGTTTGATCTGGCCTGTTTTCGTATTTGTTGTATTTTGTCGTAGAGACATTTGGTGTGGATATTGAAATTTTGTAAATTTTTCTCTTGATAATTCAAGAGCCAGGGAAACTGAAATTTTGTTCCAAAACTAATTTCGTAGGGGGTATAATTTGTTGAAAAGTTTTTGGTGGAATTGTGGGCCGCTTTTATCAATTTGAATATAGTGCGATAAATTGTTGGCGATGTCTCTATGAATGCGTTCTAAATGTCCATTTGACGCAGGATGGTATAACGTTGTGCGTACTTTTTTAATTTTTAATAAATCACAGATCACAGATACTTTTCGATTATACAGTGTTCACCCATACTTCTAATTTATTTATCTATACAACCCATTTTCTCTCCTTCCGAAACCTATTATAACAGGATTATTATAAAAAAAAAATTCAATATTTAAAAATAAGAGTTTTTTGTCAATGTTCAATAAAAATAAAAATAGTATAAAAATAAGTTCATTGTAATTAATTATAAACAAACAAAAAATATTAATATAAGTTTTTTTGTAGTAATTTATAAGAAGAATAAATGGTATTTACTGTATCATATTACATACAATGAATAAAAAAAATCTGGTGTGAAACACTCACACAACTTTCTCTTACTCCAGTTCTCAAATGATAATTGACAAATTTAAGTTTGTGTACCAAATTAATGAAATTCGTCGAAAACTGAAAAAACTGTTCAGTAAAAGCGCACTTCCGGTTTACTAATTTTCTTGAAACTCGGAATTTCAGCCATCTATTTATTTCTAACTAATTATGTTTGGATGATAGAATTGTAAATCAACTAGGATAGCACTTTGATGAAAATCTAACCCACCCCTCCCCTAAAAGTGCCCTTAAAAGAATTTTCCCAGAGAAATGTTTTAGATAAAAGTTGTAGATCCTTGCATGTTTAGTTTATATACGAAGTTTCATAAAAATCGTCGGAGCCATTTTTGAGAAAATTTTGAAAAAGTGAATAAATCATTTAGTAAAGTGGTAAAGTAAACGCACTTCCGGTTATCCGATTTTTTTCTAACTCGGAATTTCAACAACATATTTAATTCTAATTAACATTATTTAGATGACAGAATTGTGAAATAAACTGAAATAGCACTTTAGATGAAAACCTAACCCCCCCTCCCCCAAACGTGCCCTTCAGAGCATTTTCCCGGAGAAATGTTTCAAATAAAAGTTGTAGCTCTTTGTATGTGTGGTTGATATTTGGAGTTTAAAGAAAATCGTCGGAGCCATTTTTGAGAAAATCGCAAAAAAGTAAAAAATCTAACTAGTAAAGTGGTACTTTCGGTTGAGGAATTTTGACAGATAACGTAGTGTCAGATCCCACGGTGATGCCTAAATGGAATATCAAGTTTTAACTTTCTACGGTTTTTCGTTTTTGAGCTATGCTGTTCACATACATACATACACACACACGGACACACGGACACACACACACACACACACAACAGACCATTTGCTAAAAACCACTTTTTTGGACTCAGGGGACCTCAAAACGGATATTTCCGGTGAAAACTCGATATCGAAAATTTGACACGATTACAATACTTCCTCTTACTAGGAGTAAGAGAAAGTAATAATCCCGATTTGCTGACAAACATGAAACTTAACCCACAGGCAATTATATTAAGCATTCCATTAAACTGAAGTGGTAGTTTTTTTTTTTACTACTTGAAGTAGTAGCTAACTCAGATAACATTTTAAAATCAATTTAACACGGAAAAAAATTCTTCAAATAACAAGTGGTAACTTTATAAATTTACTTAAGTTTTTTTGAAGACAACTATTACCCGAGGATAATATGTTAAGTTGGGTTGGCCATAAAAAAAAAGGTGGTGAGGATTTTATTTGTATACCTGACCGGGCTTATGTGGAGGTTCAAAAGTTCAAAATCGTCTAGTTTGTGCAAATTCAAACTAACTGACAGGCCTTCAATTTCCCTCTAAAATCAATTTTTTTCAGAAAAATGTTTCAAATAAAAGTGATACGTTTTTATCTATGCACTAAGCATGCCACAGCTGATATATATGTTATGTAAAAATACACACACACACACACATAAATACAGGCAATATTCATGGCAATAATATAATTAATTTGTTACAGGAAATTCCAAATTTGGAAATAGTAGATTCCCAACCCACACATACATTAAAGATGAAGAAGAATAACTGTGAAAATGAGAGCGAGGAGAAATTAAAAAAAAAAAGAAAAAAGAAAAAAAAAAAGAACCCTCAATATGCCTATGACAACAATGCACAAGTCAACTGATTCAGAGTAGGTTTTTGGGGACAATATTGCCGATAAGTTGAGGAGGTTAAAATAAGAAGAAAAGATTGGAGGAGCGAAATTGAACAAATAATGATTCAATAAGAAGAAAGTGATGTTGACAGTGAGGGAGCCAATGTTTAGCAGAAAATTTATATTAATTAACTGATATATAATTATTACTAAATTTATTATTATTTTTACTTTGGTTTTTGCAAACTTTATTTGCTAATTTTTTTGGATAACTATTTGTTAATAGATTGTTGGATTTTGTTCGATTCGCGCGTCAACATCTAAGGCCATTGGCGCCCGGAGCCTTATCAGTGCACTGCCGGCCTCCGGACAGTGAGCTGTAGAGGCTCCTAGGAAGAAAAAATCAAAGGTAGCACAGACCCGGGTCCTCCGCGTGGGAACTAGTTTTTAGTTATTTATAAAGGAATAATAATCTCATTAGCAGGTGAGTATGTTTTTAAACTCATACGTTCATTCCATACAATCTGTGGAAGAACTTTGAAATACTAATGCATTTATATAAAATACATTATACGTAACATAAAAGGCATTATAATAATTACATTACCTTAATAACCAAATCAAGAATTTTTTCTCCTCATGGTACCAAACAGATTTGGCATTTATTATATATTACAACGATCGTAAAAAGTAGTATTCTTGAGGAAAGTCGCACTATATAATAGTCCTATGTATAACAGTAAGTATGTTTGATATTATTGAACAGAACTAACTTATTCTAGGATATTTCTGTATCAATATATATCTTTATTTTAACTTACTTGTGCAAGAAACGTTTTTTATTCTCCGATTCCATAAACTTTTACGATATTTCTGCGCTGAATATGTAGAAAAATAAGACTGCATAATAAACCCCATATTAATTAAATTGTACTTACGATACTTGTACACCAAACCAACGATATGTTCTTTTTGTAATGAATAAAATACTTTTTAATGTCTGTTTTTTTTCTCTACTTCTAAATACAGGGTATGGGATTATGCAGGTAATACTCATCATTAGAGGAGTTATAAATTAGGATAGTTAATACATGATACTACTAAAAGGTCCACTATAATCCATTTCATCTGTACCAAAAGATACTTTATTCTATTAACATGCTTATTAAAGAATGTGAGATGCATTCTTGAAGTTACTATATATTGTGCACACTTCAGTAATTATTTGAGAAATAGCGCACACTGAACAAATCATTAAAGAGTGGAAACTTTCCCCTGTAAATAGTCGAATATTTAAAACATTGCAAAACTAATTGACAAGAGCTTGGTAATCATGGTACCCACCTGTTGCCAAATACCTTAATGTAATTGCCAATCCTCCGCTGAAGAAATGGATTTACGTATTAGTGTGTCTTTCTTCCGGTAAGCGGATTCAGTAGTGACAGTAAAAAAATCAAAGTCCAAACAAAATTTTTTTATGTTGTCGGGTCTTCACTACCTCAGTTCCATGAGTAGATTTCCGAAAACTCCACTTCTCCGTCTTTACGTAATCCACTCACAAATCCATACCCGTCTCTTTCTTTTCTAAGACACATTTTTTCTTTTTGTTGTCTTCATCGTCTAAAAGTAAAAATACTGCAACTTCAGCGGCGTTGCGTACTTGCAAAAAGTTTAAGAAACACCATTGTCACTGCTCATCTGCGCGTGTAAACAGGGGGCAGCGTCACTGACGCATGAATAACACTGACCGTATATTCGCACCTTAAACATGAATACTTATATAATTAGGCGAATATAACAGCAGTGTAAAACAGTAATTGAACTTGATCTTTCTTCACTCTATTTAGTGTAATAAATTGTTTCATTATACAATGATTGCAAATATAGGTCTTTTATTCTCTCGTTTCATGGTTCAAATAATATAGGAAGCAATAAAGCATTTGTATGCATATTTGAAATAATCAAGAAATGCCACTGGTGCGACTTGTGATTCAAAATGTTTAAAATGAACTAAAAAATAGACTTGATGACCTGATTCGATTTGTGGCACTAAATGTTCTAAATGAAATAGTTATTTGAAATAATGCCCACCTCAAAATGGAATGCAAAAATTCTCTATATTTTTTTTTATCGTTTCAACGTGGGATGCGGCTTCAAGATTTCAAATCCTCAATCCACTTTCTCTAAAACAGTTTCAAGATTCGTAAAGAATTTATTTAAAACTGAACTCAGATTACTAACTGAATGATGTTAAAAGAAAAAGAAGAAAAAACTAAAATGAATTTTGGAGAAGCAATGATGTTAATTTCCCTCAGTTCAGTTTAATTACGGTTTACCACATAACATTAATGGGAAGTGAACAATTTAACCTAAACATTTAAAGATCTTTCTCAATTACACCTGCTCCATCAGACGGTTGTGTGATTGTTAGACGCTAATTAGATGATTGTGACCAATTGACCAGGCGCCAAAAATCTGGTTTTGAGATATTTGCATAAATGCAAAGCCTATGTAGTTTTAAAGAATGATTGTTTAATAAAAATGTACAAACGATTTTCATTGCACCTTTGCATACTGCTACATAAATAGTTTTTATTTGAAACTTTTTGGAAAACTGATTTTTTATGCGGCAAATCGATTGGCGTTTAGATGAATTAATTTTCTATGGAATAGTGATGAGGTACCTTCTATGAACAAGTTTTTAAAAAAGTTTTATCCTTTAGCCGCTAGATAGTACTGATACCAAAAAAACAAGTTTGGCGCATGGTCAATTGATGCATAACACCATCCATTTTTTTTTTGTCATTTACAAAAAACAATAATTAGGAAACTCGTATCCTTCAGAATATTGATTTTTATCAGAGGATATTTTCCGTGATAGCCTGTTTCTTTTTGTGGTCAACGACCAGTTTCGGCGTTTGCCCATCAACAGGATGTTTTTGTCAAAACAGTGTGATAACATAGATTTGCACAGAGTAAATTTAGTTCGTACACACCTGAATATATTCATTCAATGGTTTGTTATGGACTTTTAATAGAGAAACGCCATTATGGTGGGACCCATCCAAAATTCTGTGTGTGGAGTGGTTTCATTAATTTCGAAAAGAGGGTTATTTTTTTCGGCAAGTTGTGCAACAGGGCTTACATCCCTATTTTCCCCAATCGCATTTCATAACATAACAGCGGAATTCCATTTCAAATACAAATGTTTTTATTGCCAATGTTCGGCACAGTATGATAAGGAAGGTTTCACTAATTCCATATCATGCATTTGACAGAAACAGCTGGTTGAGTTTTATACCATTAATAAAAATCTTAATTAGTAAACGAAATGTATTACTCTGTTTAAATGTTTCACTGTTTTTTTTTTTTTTTTAAGTCTTTTTATACATATTTTAATCTCGACTTCAACCTTGCATTATCTTACTTTATCAAGTTTCCAATGACTTCAATGGACGAAACAGCTGCTGTCAAATGTATGACTTGCTAGTAATTAGTTGAAACCTTCCTTATCATACTGTGCCGTCCGTTCACAAGTAAAACTAATTCGTATTTAAAATGGAATTGCGCTGTACCGTTATGAAATATGATTGGGGAGAATTAGGAAGTAAAAGCCTTGTTGCACAGCTTGCTGAAAAAAATAACCCTCTTTTCGAAATTAATGAAAACACTCCATACGCTGAATTATGGATGGGGACCCACCCTAATGGCGTTTCTGTTTTAAAAGTCCATAACAAACCGTTGAATGAATATATTCAGGATAATCCAGCTTCTGTAGGAAACTCAATATCTTCTTTTGGTCCTGATCTTCCATTCCTTTTAAAAGTACTTTCTATAAGAAAGGCGTTGTCAATTCAAGTGCACCCAAATAAGGTAACAGTTTTTAAAGTAGTGTAGTTTTAAAATTCTAAGACCTATTGCACGTAAAATATTTTTGATATTTTTTCTAGTATAATCAATTCATTAACCCAATAAGCATTTAGAGTGACTGAAACTTTAACGTTGCTATCATTAATTTAATTACTTCCATGTTAGAATTCAAATCTAGAATACTTGTCATAATGAATTTTAAATTGGCTTAACTAGTCTATCGATTTCGAAAGTGAAACATAAAACTAATGCATGCCCTATTTATTTTATAAAATTGTTGGCAGGAGGATGCACAAACTTTGCATCTGAAGTATCCAAAAATGTATACAGATAATAATCACAAACCAGAATTAGCTGTTGCATTAAACGATTTTGAAGCATTGTGTGGTTTCCGGCCATTGGAAGAGATTGCAGATTTTTTAAAAAGTGTGTGATTTATTTTTGTATCGTTTTATGCCTACACCTGTGTGGTTTTCATGCACGATAATTTGTATTGCATTCCTTTAAAAAAAAAATCCTTTTAATGCCAAATACGTCGATATTTTACAGTGAACTTCTAAATCAAATGAAATTTTAGACAGGAATTCTAATTTAACAACTCCATTATAAGTAAATAGTGCTTACTTGAAAAATTAAGAGTTTGAGCCGTTTATATTAATGAAATCTATTACGGTGAAATCCCAGTATTTTCTTAAAATGTTTATCATCTCTTTGCTTGATACTGCTATTGCTACATCTATTTACTTCAACTTATTGAATTCTCAGATTAACAAAAATATGGTATTCAAATCGTCAGGTCTTAAAATTCCAATGAAATGTTTGTACGGCAATAGCCAGAGGAGTTTTTAACAAAAAGAATTCTCAATTTTAGTCTCAACGTTCACTCCTCTCCAAACCTAAAGAGCTCCTGAAGAAGGCACCAATGGTACACGAAACGTAGAGCAACAAAGAATTCTTTTTCTTTAAAAACTCCTCTGACCATTACCGTACAAACAACTCATTGTAACAAAAATATGTTTTAACACTTTATGTTAACATTTAAATCGTATTCTTGTTATATTTTATCTTTTTGTTGAATGTTGAAGATTTGTTGAAGATTTAAAGTAATTTTTTTTTTTAATGGAAATGTTTTTCTCCTTCTAACTGCATTCATATTTTGAGGTAGTATCATTTCATAGTTTTTTAATTTTTAGGCATTCCAGAATTGAGCAATTTAGTAAATCCTGAACACAGATACAGCTTCATTAAACAACCTTCAATTAAAATGTTGGAACTATGTTTTTCATCATATATAACGGCTTCTCCTGTTGATTGTAAGAAATGTGTAGCACAAATAATTGAAAGATGGGCCCAGTCAGGTATATTTAATCAAAATAAAAGAAAAAAAAAAATAGGCTGTGTGCATATTGCTGCAAAGTATGAATTATTTAATTATTTTTTGTTTTTGAGTAGATTTTAAATTAAGAGAGGAACAATTAGAAAAGTTATTCCTCCGATTGCACAAACAATTTCCAGAAGATATTGGCCTGTTTTCAATTTACTTTTTAAATTATATTACTCTTAAACCTGGTGAAGCAGTTTTCCTTGATGCTGGTCTACCTCATGCTTATCTTCATGGCAGTATGTTCTTTTTTGTTGTATACTTTCTATTAAATTGAAATATTAAACATGTATATTAGGTATTTTACCATAACTTTTATTATAGATTGCGTTGAAGTAATGGCCCGAAGTGACAATGTGGTACGAGCAGGACTTACACCAAAAGTGAGAGATGTAGCTACATTACTTAATATTATAAAGTATCGTCCAACACCCATAGAAAATTTAAAGTTTTATGCTTCTTATTTTGACAAATTTATGAGCATTTACAAACCGCCAGTATCTGATTTTGCTCTTGCTCGTATTTGTGTTAGTATTATTAATTCTATTTAATAAATAAATAAATAATAATATAAAATATGTAACTTATTTAATTTTACATGTTTTACAATAGCTTCCCAGAAATCAGAACTATACATTACCAGTTTTGAAGACTGCAGCTTTATTGATTGTAATTCATGGAACCGCCGAGAATGAATATTTTGATGTGGAACCTGGAGTTGTTCTATTTATACCTGCTGAATATATTATTACATTCAAGGTTACTTCGGATACGTTGGAAATGTATCAAGCCCATGCAAATTTATAATTATAAAATACAAATATATTTACCAACAGTTTCTTCCCTAAGGTGAATTTCTTTGAAACGGCTGTAAATAATATTTGCTCTGAAATTTGAAATTATACATTGTTTTATAATTGTAAGAAATTATATTCATAAAAAAAAAAAAAAAAAAAATTAATTTATGAAATTTTGTACCTGCCATCGGTGCATATGTTCATCACTTTTGTAAAGAAGACCGGACAGGCTTTATCTTGGAATATTTTTGTGTTAAGAAGAAATGCATTACTTATAATAAATATTACTTCTTGGTAGGGTAAATTTGGTAAATTATATTTATTTTTTAGTTCACGTCCCATTATCTGAAAGAAATTAGCAATTATGTTAAGAACTAAAACTTAAATACATGTGGTTTTATAAAGGAAATGCATCTCGGAGAATGGTTTTAGTGTTTTTCTTCTCCCTCTATCTGTATTAAAAATCAAAAGCATTTTATCTTCTCTGAATATATAGCAAAATGAGATTAAGTTATTTTTTACTATTTCCAAAGTGAAAGGTACTGGAGAGAAAACCATAGTTGCATCGACTGGTGAATTGATAACGAAGCCTACCCTAGTGCCGATATTATTCCAAGGGATCGGAAGCATGAAAATAAGAATGCTTTTGTCATTTCTGGAAATGTGAGAAGTAGAAGGTAGCAGAGGTGTTAATAAATGATGGCAAATCTGGTTCAAAAAATTTGCATGTGGTACAAAACTTAAGATTATAAACAAGCATAACTGGGCGCCCTCATTCTTTCGATCTACAAGTTTTAAAAGAAGTGTGGATGCGGATAAGCGCACATAAACTCAGAATGTTTCGTCTGAAATAGATTTTTCAGAGAACTATAAATTGGCATGTTTAGGGTTTTGTATCAAAAAATTGCAAAAATAACAGATTGCTTTAGAAAAAGCGTCCGGTGAATATTTGCAAAACCCTTCAAAACTCAAATGATAAAAAAAAGATTTTGCTGTTGTGTATCATGAAAAAAGAACAGTACACTTGTAGCAGATTCCTGATGGACGTACGATCTCTGCTGAATTGACCCAACACAGTCCGGCTAGTGAACTCTGTTTTATTTATTTAATTATTTAACGGATAATACTTCCTTAAATGTTCACAATGCATATAGACTGCCAAAAATGAATATATACATACTTATATTAGTAAAATAAACATTAGTTATATAAAAACTTAAAAAGAATTGGAAATATAAAAGAATTACTGTATAGCTAGACATAACATAGCTCTTTTTTTAAAACTATTCCGATTGATAGAAAAGACATCCAAATCCTTGCCAAGAGAATTGACAAGCTGAATGCTCTAGGGATACAAGAATTGTAACAAAGCTACTTTTGTAAAATGATATACGAAATAATGAGGTATTGCGAACTTTTTTAGATGGCGCATAAAAAGAGATAGCTGAAACCAAATCTTTACAATCAAGTCTATTGCTAAAAATATCATAAATTAACATTAAATCATTAAGTTGTCTTCGAACTTTACAAAAATTTAAATCTAAGGATTTTAATATTGCATTTTAGTCATAGTCTATAGAGTGGTGATTAGTTCTGTAATGGAATAGCTTAAGAAATTTATTTTGTATGCTCTTAATCATGTCGATATATTTGTTATATTGTAGTGACCACACTGGGATACAAAGTTTTAATACAGGTCTGACCAGTGCAGTAAATAAAATCTTGTAGGAGTTTCGATTTTTAAATTTTCTGGTATTACTATTTGAAAACCATGCATTCTATATGTCTTAGATACGACATTAAAGACCTGGCAATTGAAAGATAACCTACTATAAACAGAACTCACAGGTCTCTGATGGTGTCGGTTCTATTTAGGTAGACATCATTGATATTATACATAAAAGAAATGGGCGAATAACTTCTGGTAAAGATTATCACAGTACATTTATAGATAGTAAGGTTACTGTCACACCATCGAGAAAAGCATTGTAAATGATCAAATTGTAGTAAATGTTGGCCGTTAGAAATGATCAGATGTATTTATTAGCTGGCTGATAAGGAAGTATCCAAGAAAGCACCAAATATTTTTAAATGTTTTTTATTGGAAACCCGACGTTTCGACAAACATTGTTTACCTTCTTCAGGGGCTATCTATAAAGAAGAAATATACAAATAAGAATATAGCTAGCATAAACAAAACAATTAACATAACAACAGATATAAAACAATATAACAATAAAAATAAAAAGTAGTAATAGTAAAATAACTCAACAAAATACCAAGGTAATTCCATAGATACATCATTTAGAGAAACTGTAGCAAAGTTACAGACCTTAGAGTGAGAGAAGATTGGAAGTCTTGTCACATGTTTGATTATGCCTGCAGTTATAAGTGTACTGCCACTGAAAGATTGAGAAGGAAAACCAGGGAGTGGAGGGGGGAAGTACCGTTAGGAATTGTTGGTAGTGAAGGGACTAAGAAGCAGGACAAATATAATAAACTAATAAAATAAAATATAATAAACCACGCTTCGCTGCGGCTAAGTTGGATTTTAATTATTAAGGAAGTAAATAGAAGTATTATAGTTAACATAGATTCAGCAACAAAACACACCATTCAATTCAATACCCTACTTTGCGTTGCTGGCAACTGAAAGGAAAGAAAGAAAAAATGTTATTAACTGAAAGTCTTTTTTATTGTAAAGCTAGTGAATGGACTACATTTTTTTGTTTGTCTGTTTTCTGCATAAACATAAAGATCAAATGGTTTACCGACTCTGGAGCATGCGACATATAATTGCCCATGAGAGAAGCATTCATTTTCTAAATTCAAACTGCACACTTACAAAGATTGTCCTTATGCTTTATTGATAGTCATAGCTAACGCAAGGCCTATTGGGAATTGAAGTCGTTTATCCATATCTGTCGGTATGAGAAGTATTCGTGGAAGTAGTACGACTTCACCTTTATGAGGTCCAATGTTGCTTCAATTAGATTTAATTCCAATTACATTGGAATTATTGCTTCAATTAGATTATTCATCAATTTTTTAACTACTGATCGTGAACTATTGCATAACTTTGCCTGATTGATGTTTCGGAGTATAATTGGCACTCTAATTTTCAAATTTAGAATGTGTGGCGGAAATCCGGGAACATCGAGTGAATTAAGAAATTCCGTTGGAAAATTCACAACTTCACTTTGGTCTATCAGGGAGTGAATGGATTTGTATATCACTGTTTCACCTGCGATTCTGTTTAGAATGATATAGTTCATATCGAGTAGGTCGACATTTTTAGCCGCTAGAATGGCTCTTCCGCTTAACCATGCGTGATTTTGATAATTTGTTTCGTTGTTTTAGAAAACCTTGTCTACTAATATTGCGTGAGAGGTACATATAAGTAGTTGAGAAAGAGGTTCAGAGAGCGCGCCACCATCGCAACGCGTCTGATTCCATCTATTTCTGCCAACCTCGCGAAACGCTCGGATTCCCCGCTTCCGTGGGAACTTCGGAATAAAAAGTATATATAAACACTCTTATATAGAAATGCAACGTTGTGTAAAAATTTCAAGTCCCACCAACTACATTTTGAGTTTTGCGGCCATAAACATACGGATGCTGAATTTATATATATATATATATGTACTCGCAGATATGTATGTTTATATATATGTAATTTTTAATTAAAATTTTTTTAATAAATAAATATTTTAAGCTAATTGGAATATGCATCGGATTAGTGGGAATAGTTTAATAGATAGATAGGAGGAAAGGGAATTAGCAGAGGAAAAATGTTGTGTAGGATCTAGGATGATATCGCTAAGGGCTGGGTGGATGCAATATGTCTACTTTAAGGAATGGAGGATGTTGTTGTAGAGAGATGAAACGATTTCTTTGTCTTTTTTGTGGTTTATGGGATTGGGTTGTAGGTGGATATATATGTATTGATTCTGCTAGGAGGCATTTTGTGTGATTAGGTTGTGTTGTTAAAATGGATGGGTTTTGCAGGTCAAAGGAATGATTTAGGGATAATGCATGTTTGGAAATGGCTGTGCTGTCTATTTTTTTGGAGGTGATGTCATATTTATGTTGTTTTAGTCTTTTGTGTAAGTATTGTGAGCTCTCTCCTACATACGTGGCATTGCAAAGTGGTGTAGTGCATTTGATGTTGTATACTGCGTGGGTTTTGTTGAGTTTAGGGAAAACTAACAAAACTCTAACTCAACTCCCTTAACTTTTTTATTATATTTAAACCTTTTTATTTTTATTGTTCTATTGTTTTATATCTGTTGTTCTGTTTATGCTAGCTATATTTTTATTTGTATATTTTTTCTTTGTAGATAGCCCCAGAAGAAGGTCGAATAGCCCTAGAAGAAGGTAGAATGTTTGCCGAAACGTCGGGTTTCAAATTAGAAAAACTTAAAAATTATTTGGCGTATACTTGGATACTTCCTTGGCCGATAAGCCAACTAATAGTTACATCTCATCATTGTAAATTATTTTGTAGCACCATGGCATCATTTAAGTTATTTGCAGGAGCAAATAACTTTAAGTCATCAGCAAACAGTAAAACATGAAACTTGACTTGATTTTAAAACATTTTGACCGAACTATATCCAGTATTAGTTAAGGAGATAAAATTTTGACGTTGCTACATTATGTCAGGCAATCCAGAAAATTTTTAAGACTTGTACTCGGAACTATTCCCCTTTACCATACTCTGAGCACTTTACCATATTTTTCTTACCATGACTGCTTGTACGTGGTAAACATTAAATAACTGGAACTCGAACAAAGAAGAATTATGAAAAATACTAAAAAAATGGTTTCGTGTTATGGAAAAATAATGGGCTACATTTAAAGAATGAAGTATCTGTGTTATTTGGATAATTAGATTTAAAATAAACTAAAAAGTCCGGTTTTGACTCACCCTAGTATAATTTTTGAGACACTAGTGGGACAACTGGAAAGCAAGAAATAAACTGGAAAGTTTGGCAATGTACGATTTTCTGTTTATGATGCTGTTGGGAAAATAATTAAAAAGCTTTTCAGTAAGTGGTTTTGGTTTTTTATGTTTATTGTTTTTATTTAGATAAATAATAATAATAATAGTTGTATCTGTTTACCTTCAATAATACTACCATTAATGACGACAATAAAGTACAACTTGGTAATATACAATAAGGAATTCCAGCTAAAATGCCACCAAATAAACTATGAAGCTCCGCATCTTCACCAGTTTTTCTGCATAAGAAACAGGTAACTGCCTGAGAATGAATAAAATAAATTTACATTTTAATAAGCATAATTAATTTCTTTTCTTTTTTTAACCAATAAACGGGATATTTTCCATACCTTATAAATACCAACATAAGTTCCAACAAATATGCCTAATTTCCACTTCTTCCACATAAACATTTTTCTTAGTAATTCTTTAGGAGCTCTTATATATTTTGCATTAAACAGTACCATTTTAAATACTGATATAATAAATCCAAATGAACAATATTTCATGGTTTCCTTTGAAAATAATTCAGTATGATACTAATAATGTATGAACTAATTCAGTAAACTATAACAATAATAAAATCAGAAATCATTCATTAAAAATCTTCAAATAACTTTACCTTTACTCCATGTAACAAACATGAATCATTATGCGTACAAGATTGTTTATATTTTGAAGAATATTCGTGTCTTCTATCAAATGGCAGATAAATCCTAAGCAAAAACAATAAATATTATAATTGCAACTTAATAAGGAGGTTGGTTGGTCAGCTTGCATGAGGTACACACCACCAGTCGTCTTTTCAATAAGATTAACGGCCTGGAGAGCGTAATTTTTGTAAAACTAGTACTTATGTATTAATCTATACTAGAACTTACCATATATCTTTATGATCATTTTTCTTCAGTGTTTTCTGCGCTTTTACCATATACATAAGCAGACCATTACATATCATGAATAAAATAGTTTCAAAGTATAAATTTCTTTGGATTCTCTGTGATATGTATATCCGTCTTAATATTCCTTCTACAAACTGTTTCAATTTGATATAATTAAAGTTAGAAGTGTAGTTAATTCAAATTGTTAAACATTTATACAATTGCATTATGCTTTTGGTAGTCGTGAGGTGGACATTTGGTATAATTTTTCCTCATTTTGGTTTTGCTATTGATTCAGTCTTTAACAAGTACTACAAACAGAATATGTAATAATGTTTACTCATTTTTTAATTTGCTTTACAGAGTATGCCTTTCATTGCTGTTATGGTTCTCCAAGGCCAACCTACCCTCGAGAATTAGTATATTTATAATATTATTATTCTTTAAGTACATTAAAATTAAAATCTGCATATACCATAGAAGCAAATGATGACGTCATCAGAGTTTTCCTTAGTGGATTTTCCAGAAAAACTGCTACACCAGTCACAATCGGAATTACATAAGCAACAATGTGATATGAAAATTGTCCCAATTGTTTCCTGTAATTAGGAAAATAGTCAGTTTCCTTTATATCTTTTTATTACCTCAAAAAAAAAAACAAAGATTCAACTAACCTAAAAAAGCAATTTCCCAAAGTAAAAAAAGTCATATATGCCAAACCTGTAGATAGAGATGCTGCAAATTTTTTTGTGATTGGAATTATATCTTTTTTAGTCAATTGCTTATATTTAGGTATATAATTTAACTGTAAATCAATAAAATTATTATATTTCGTAATGTATGAACCATGATAAAATACAAATTTACAAAAACATGCTTAGAAACATTTTAACGCGTTTCTCTTAGCAATTATTGACAAATATAGATGAAACAATTTTTTTAAATATAAACAATAGTTACGTTTGACCATTGTTAATAAAATAAACAAATGTTGGTTGGTCGGGACCAAAAAAAAAATTTTAATTTTAAAAGTTTATTTATTGATGTTTCGGACATAACATCTTTGATGTCCTTTCTCAGGATCTGATCAAGAGATAAAGATCTAACTCTCTATCGCTCCTTATCAGATCCTCAGGATAGGACACCAATTGTGTCAAAACACAAATCGATAAATATACTTTTGAAGTTAAATGTTTTTTTTTTTTTCTTTGAGCCAACCAACATTTTGTTTGTTTGTAACTTTTTTTTTTGGTCTTAACATAAAAATGGTGGGAGGGGGATCAATCACAATTCATTGCATGGCAATGTTGTGACAGTCCCCAACAAAGTGATTTTTTTGTAACATAATACGTTTGGGTGTATGGTTAAAATAACTATAAAAATGAAGAATATAAAATTATTGTAAATTGTATCAAAAAATTGGAGAAATAAAAAAATCAAGTTGTTCTACAAAAATGTCTGCCAGGATCCTTATAATTCCAACTTGACATGCCTAAATTCTATTATAATTAATTTTATATATATTATAAGATACCATATACAAAGCTCCAAAAAAGATTGAACATCCTTTCACTGTTGATGTGCCAGTGATAAAATTTCCAATTATACAATTCTGATGCCAAGGATGAATTATTTTTCCACATTTACAATTCTGAATTTGTAGAAAATTTTTACTCAATACGGCCATAACTATTCCGTTTTGAAAAAGTAAAAAGAAGGATATTTATTAAATTTAAATTTATAGTTTTCCGCCATAAAACATAGCATTTATCATAGCAATATTAGCAACAACGAAAAATAATTTTAGTAATTTTTTTTTTTTTATTCGATTACTATTTATTTATTTATCACAATAACATTTTCGAATTTTTCTGTTTGTGACGTTCCACTTAATACACTGAAATAAAAATTAATAAAACGTCGTCATTTAGTTCTGTTGATGTCAGCTATTATAAAGTCAATAAGAAGGTCAACGAATTAATATAATCAAAGAAGGTGAATTAAGAAGCAGAAGGTGATAATAAATTTATTATTCATTAAATTCAATAACTACATACAATACTTTCTGAAATATTTTCTCATTGACTTTTTTAAAAATGCGCCTATCAATAAATAATCAAAACAGTTTTAGTTTACAATTCAAATTAAAATGAAAAATAACAAAAATAAATAAATTATTAATGACACTTAATTAATAATTTTAGAAAAAATTAAACTCAATGGAAAATCTCCTCTAAGAACATAACACTCAGCCCAATTTTTTTTTTTCTATTTGTCTGAAGTCCACATTTTGCAAATATTGTTTTATATGAGAATAAGTTTGTTTTTTTTTCTCTCACGTGCCTATTATATTGTAATTCATGTTTACAGGCTAATAAATATCATATGAAATGAACAGTTCTGTTAAAAGAAACTTGAAATTTTGTTTTCATTTTGTAATTTATTTATCATTAATGTGATTTCTGATAACGTACTGCATGTTATCACATAACTCAATTAGTAAATACATTTCATATTTTTTTCTTATATCAGTATTAGTGAATGTATACTTACTGAATAAAAATAAGAAATTAAACTTTCGAGTTTTTTTTTTTTTTGTCTTAAAAATAATTTGATTTTACAAAATGTTAGCATCGACGAAAAAAATATTTTATTCCTTTTGGTTTTTAGATTAGTTTATTACAATTTCATATTTCATATTCGTATCATTCTGTATTACATTAGTATTTGGGGGGGGGGGGAAATAATTAAAAAATATATTGTTAATTGGAATCCATTAATCTATTGCTCCAATTTTACAATATAAAACCATTTTTTTTTTTTTAAGAGGAAGGCATAAAAGGGTCATTTATACAGTTATAAAGATAGCTTATAAAAAGTTAATTAGTAAATATCAGTAAGCTTTTTATCAAACAACTTTTACTTTATCGATATAAGAATGTTTATATTTTTTTTTTGTACAAAAATTAGCGAGTTAATGCTAAAAACCTTTAATACCTTAAAAAAAAAAATTAGCATATAAATTAGTAATTATTGTAGTAATAATAATGATGATTTCAGTGGAAAAGAAAAAGCCATATTTATCTTGATTTAATCAGCAATACATATGGGATTTTTTAAAATAAATAATAAGCAAATACTTAATGACAGCAAAACGAAACATCTAAATATATAGAATAAAGTATATATATAATTAATTCAAATACATTTGAAAATTGTAGGAAAGTTTTTTTATTAAAAAAAAAAAAATAATTGAAGCTTGAATTCTGATTTTAATCAACTTCTTCAACTGTTGGACCTCCTTTGGCTTGAGTGCCACCTCCTTGATGTAGTTTTGTCATTATTGGAGAGCAAATTGATTGTAATTCTTTTAATTTATCCTCAAATTCTTCCTTTTCCGCCAGACTGTTTGAGTCTAACCATTGTAATGTTGATGCACATTTATCCAATACTGTTTTCTTATCAGCATCTGACACTTTACCAGCAGCTGCTTCTTCTACGGCCTGTAAAAATTTTTAGTACAATTTTGTTGTTGTTGATGATTCACTTTATAGATTTACAATAAGTCTGTACAATGTACAATGATTGAAATGTGTACAATGATACCCTATTCGTTATTGCAGTTGTATTAGATTTGTATAACTGAAATTCTCTCCGGAAATACATTTTTTTTTAAGGTCTTATAATTAATTAAAAGTTATTTTTGGAGAATAGATTTGCGTTTATATTTGCGTACATGTTTATCCCAAATTCTGGTTGGGAATTTCAAGATGAACGCTTGATGATTTTTATATGGATCGTTGTATTAGAACAAAAAAAAAATAAAATAACTTTTTGCTTTCTCTTATTGCTTTAAGAGTAAGTATTAATAATAATAATAATAATATTTTATTGTGCTTTGAGCCTACAAATGATAAATAAAACAAGTATTTTACGGCTTGGAATAATTCGTCAGTCGGAGTCATATTATATTCATAAATTTACATAGGTACAAAATAAGAAAAAATAAAATAAGTGTGTAAACAGAAAAAAGAGTTAAGTACACAAAAATTATAGGTATATGCACCAAAGTCATACATTTTTAGAAATTAAATTCTTGCATAAGCTGAAACCGATACGATCCAGGCATGGTGGGCATATTTAATTAGAGATCGGCAGCTAGAAGATCCGATCTCAATAAGGTTCAATAAGGTCTTGCAAGTTCTGAAAGTCCCAAATAAAATCTTCGGATACCATTTGCATCTCCGGAGCCCAGCAAGGATTGAACAGACGTCAAGAAAGTAAACTACATCCTCAAACATCTTGAATTACAGAGGACGCACAGCTCAATCGTAAGAGAAAGTATTGCTATCGTTCTCAAAGTTTTCACCGAAAATACATGTTGCGAGATCCTCTCTAGTACGAGGAATAGCGTGTATGTGAACAAAAAAATCGCAAAAAGAAAAAAAAATTCAAATAGTATCTGTTATATTTAAGTTGCAACGTGCGTAGAGTACGTTTTTTCAACCTCCCCAGAAACCCATATTATTTAAATGATACAATTAAATGTTATAAAACTATAACAAAATGTTATAAACTATAACTTTTTGAGAAAATTCTAGGACACAGAGGTTTTGGTGAAAATCCATTAACTGCGCCTAGCGCTTTTTTTTTTGTTTCCACAATTATCTTTCATTTTTTTTTCTTCAGTAAACTAAATCCTAAACTTAAATGTAGATTTGAAATTGGTAATGTTCTAAGGAAGATTGCGTTAGAATTGCCTTACCAATTGAAAATGATATTGAATGAAATTACGATACAAGTGGATGTAAAATATCAGTATTTTTTTTTTTTCATTACCTGTTTTACTGAAAAGCAATACGATTCCAATTGATTTCTAGCTGATACACGTTCCCTTTTTTGTTCATCTTCACTTTTGTATTTTTCAGCATCTGCTAACATTTTTTCAATTTCTTCCTTGGATAATCTACCTTTATCATTGGAAATTGTTATCCTCTCAGATTTTCCTGTACTACTATCTTTTGCTGAAACGTTGAGAATACCATTTGCGTCCAAATCGAAGGTTACCTACAGAAAATTAAGAAAAAATTATATTTATCAAGATGTAGTATAAGCTAAGAGACTGAATAATGAAGCAATTATGTTCATGAAATAGTTAAATGATATTTTTTCAGAAAGATAAGCCCTTCTTTACTAGTAATTCAATCTTAACAGGGAACGGATGAATTTCCTAACCCCAAAAAACGGGTCAAGTTTTCTGATTGAAATTGTTTTTCTATGATATTCTAAAGAAATACAGTAAAAAGCTGAGTTTTTCAAGTCACAAATGTTCAAAATTCACCTCTATCTTAGGAACGCCTCTTGGAGCTGGTGGGATTCCTGATAAATTAAACGTTCCAAGCAGATTGTTGTCCTTTGTCATAGCTCTTTCCCCTTCGAATACCTATTTGAGAATTGATTTATAATTGTTAGATGATGAAAACATATTTTATTGAATCTCTATTTCATGATTTTATGGTAATCAATTTTAGTTTTCATAACTACGGTCCTTACATGCACATTTATTTATAAACAAAGGATAGTTTATCATAAACTTTATAAAATCATATTTCATTAATCATATATAATCATATAATCATATTTTTATAATATCATATTTTATCATAATATTAATATTAATATATGTAGATTGTGTAGGGGATTATTGCACTGCGACCTGTAAGATCTATTGTGCCCCCCGGAGCCTTCTCCAATGCACAGCCGGCCTCCAAGCAGCGTTCTCTAGCTACAGACAACACTGCCCATCACCGGACAGTGAGTTAGAGCCTCTCCTAGGAAAAAAAAAATCTAAGGGCAGCATGCTGGATTCGAACCCGGGACTTAAACTAAAGCGCGTTGCTAGTCCAGCGCTCTACCACTGAGGTAATCCCTTTCTTCGCCCTTGGGTTTCACCCTTGGGACGGAGACCCTAGTTTGTGTACTGTGTTTGGCCTTGTCTGTAAAGTGTACTGTGTGTATTATTATTAAAGAGTATTAATAAAGTAGTATTAATAAAGAGTTTAAGTGTATTGTGTACTGTTCTGATGAAGTGCATGGAGTACTGAGCTGTGGTAACTCGTGGGGTCGCTACTCCCCAAGTAACTGCATGCAACAGATTCCCCTTGCGGGCTTAATATTAATGATAAAATTTATTATAAATTTAATATCGTTCTTATATTTTTGGTGCTAAGTATTACAAATTGTTTCACCTACTCTTTCAATAATCTCTCTTTTAAGAAGGAAATATGCGCTAAATCGGAATAATGGAAGACTGCACAACAAAATATATCGAGATCAGACATTTCAATAAATCTGTCGAAGAGATTTTGAGTCTAGCAGCATTAATAATTTTGCAAGTATATTCTGGATAGATATACCAAAATTATGGATTATCACATAGTTACAAGTATTTGCTGATATGTATTGTTATTGATGTTTTGCAGAGCGAACCGGAATAGATTCTTTATTTTTTTTATATTCTAAACTTCATTGATATAAAGTACTCAACAATCCTTCAGAAAATAGACAAGTTGAAAGTTGATATTTATTATGAAATTCTCCAGATTGCACTAACAGATATTCCTTGAAAAGACAATAGTCCTCCTACTAATAATAATATTGCTACAAATTTTCACTAAAAAACAACTCTCACCTGTATAGTAACAGCCGGTTGATTATCAGCGTATGTTGTAAAAGTTTGCTGCTGTTTACATGGAATCCTGGAGTTCCTTTCAACAATTTTGGTCATCACACCACCAGCAGTTTCAATTCCAAGAGAAAGTGGTGCTACATCCACCAATAATACATCCTGAATCTGAGAAGATGTATCACCGCTGAGAATGGCTGCTTGTACTGCGGCACCATAAGCGACAGCTTCATCAGGATTAATGGATAAGTTCAGTGCTTTACCGCAAAAAAAGTCCTGGAGAAAGAAATTGATATAGTATAGAAACTTGAATTAAGAATGAATTCTTAACCACATTTCGTTTTTCAAGTTACAAACTAAACTTTTTGCTATGTTTAGACATAACCTAGTTAATAAACAAAATACCTGTAACATTTTTTGTATTTTTGGAATCCTTGTCGATCCACCTACAAGTACCACATCATTAATTTTACCTTTATCAATTTTCGCATCAGCAAGTGCTCTTTCAACAGGTTGCAGCGTTGATCTGCAATATAACAATTTTCCTTTATAATATAATAATGATGCTATTTTAAAAAAATGAATACATTCAAAATAAACTACATTTTTTATAAAAGGTTAAGAATCCTGTTTACCTAAACAAATCCATACAAAGTTCTTCAAATCTGGCTCTTGTTATCTTTGAATAGAAATCAATACCTTCATGTAACGCATCAATTTCCAAAGAAGCTTCTGTGCTGGATGAAAGCGTTCTCTTTGCTCTTTCACAAGCAGTTCTCAAACGTCTTACAGCACGCGCATTTCCTTTCAAATCTTTTTTAAACTTTCTTTGGAATTCATCACAAAAATGATTCACCAAGCGATTATCGAAATCTTCACCACCCAAGTGTGTATCACCGGCTGTTGATTTCACTTCAAATAAGGAACCTTCATCAATTGACAGTACTGACACGTCGAATGTACCACCACCTAAATCGAATATCAATACATTTTTTTCGCCTTTCAAGTTTTTATCAAGACCGTAAGCTAAAGCAGCCGCTGTTGGTTCGTTTATTATACGGAGAACGTTTAGTCCAGCTATTGCTCCAGCATCTTTAGTAGCTTGCCTTTGGGAATCATTGAAATAAGCTGGAACTGTTACCACTGCATCGGTTACTTTTCCACCCAAATATGTTTCAGCTATTTCTCGCATCTTTGTCAGTACCATGGAACTTATCTAGAATACAGAAAATAACATTTTACTAATGTGATAATAGATATATAAATTTCAATATTTAATAATTATAATTTTGAAAAACTATATTGAATAAATATATTGTACATACAGCTATCAAACGCATTTTAATTTTTATTTTATTTATTTATTTGAGATTTACCTCTTCTGGTGCAAATTTCTTCACTTCTCCTTTGTATTCCACTTGAATCTTGGGTTTCCCCGCATCTGATATAACAGTGAATGGCCAGTGCTTCATATCTGCTTGAATTTTTGGATCATCAAAACGACGGCCAATAAGTCTTTTGGCATCAAACACTGTATTTTTGGGGTTCATGGCTACCTGTAAACAAATAAATGCTATATTTAAGAGAGTTTTGTTTTGTTATGAAATAGTACTTTGAAATAAATGGCGAGCTGAATATTTAATTTAAGAATGCCAAAGGCTGATATTTTATCCATCGTAGTATGTTCTTTTCATTATTATGATCCCTTTCAGATTTTCCTTTATCGTCAGACTCTGGCTAGTTTGTATAGAGACGTTCCATTTCAAAGTTTATGTCAGACACTAACAAAATGATTGTGATTGATGTAAGTAACTTCATAAGGAAAAGTCAATATCTCTAAACGAACTTGATGAACCATGAAGAAAAATATGAAAACCTGTCAGAATTAATAAAAGAAGCCTGCTACAACCGAAATAATCTCAGAGATATTAACTAGCTTTGGGAAACCAACCATAAATTTATTATTTTTTATTAAGGTGGGTCCAACATCTATAGATTATTGTCCGGGCTTTTATTATAACGAAGCTCTAGTTTCAGCTTTAGCCTAAGAAAATAATTCAGAAGAATCGGTTATTTCGTTTAAAAATATACCTATATAGATAGTAGTTAAGAAATTAAGCAGTTGCATCTTAATTAAAGGTGCAGATATAAAAACTATAATGTCCTAGACTCTGTTATCAATTTTTTTTAATTTTCTTGAAACAAAAAATAAATACAATTTTACAATTTTCAACCACTTAGGAGTCGAAAGATATGAAAGAGTCATGAGAGCTCGATGAGCAAATTAGATTCGTATTTCATATACATATACAGAATTATTCAGGCCCAAACTTGAAGATATTCATCTTTCAAGAATTCCTTTGTTTAAAAGAAGACAAAAACGTGTTGTTCACGTATTCTACAAATGCCTGCTTAAAGGATTATGTGTGAAATGCGGGACCACCAAGATTTTGGCTTCATTTTTTTTTAATTCTGAGATGACCGGCTCACTATGGCGTTTGACGCCTCTGCTGCGGTAGATAGTTCTCGAGGTTGCATTCGGATCCCATTTCCAATTCGAACAATTCCTCATCATCGACAACCGAAAGACGACCTGTCTTTGGCTTATTTTGAAGAGTATAAACCTCATTTTTGAAGGAAAACGCTGCCGCATTTCGGTATTGCCATCCTTTCTCCATTTCCATGCTCAAATTTCTTCTTAGGCTCCCGCCTTTGCTCTTAGTCCTTTTTTTTTCAATAATGTCTCCAGAAAACCGCGAACCATAATTTTTTTTTCTACGAGAATTTTGGTTGCAGATTATAATATAACTTGTGAAAGATAAAGTTTGGCCCCAGCCAACTAATTTTTTAGCTTGTTTAATTAAACAAAGGCCAAACATAAATACTGTCTACATTGTTATGGACTCACACAACATACTCATATGGAAGAATCTCACACAACATACTCATCCACATACAAATAGACAATCTCTTGGATTCAAGTACTTCAACGATAAATACAATTAAAAAAAAAAACTACATATGCCTCTACACTGAAGAAACTAGCATCACGATTCCTGAATAAACTTTTTTAAAAAATAAAAAGTTTCTTCTTTGGCCCTAGCCAACTAATTTTTTAGCTTGTTTAACACAAATAATACTGTTTAAATTTGTAAAGAAAGACGTTTGGTTACATAATTGAATAAAGGATTAGTCAAAGTTGACGCTGATATACATAAATCGTATAAACAAAAACAACAAATGGGATTTATTATTTGACTTCAAAAAGGTGAGCATTGTTTTCATAGACAGTAAACGTTTCTTTCAATCTAGTAATACAATATTGAAAGGGATCTTTTTTAAGTTTTTCTTAAAAAGGATTGATATATGAAAAAAAAACAGCGCAACCCTAGTTGTCGTAAAATTTTCTAAAGTCCATGACACAAGTATTTCTCTAAATAGAAAATCAAGCAAGAAGAACATTAATAAAAATAAATAAATATATGCTTATTGATTGCGTGGGTATAATAAATATCTGTAAAAGTCATCAGTTTGGAATTTATATTACTGTATGTAGGCATACTGTACTACCACAATTCTAAAAACGGTTTTACTAGTAAAAATTTATTTTATAAAAAAAAAAAGATTGGAAAGTGAAACATCATATGTACATATATATGGTGTAATTTTCTCAATTTGTACAATTTACCTAAAAGCCAACTGCTTTTTCATGTTTTACCACTTAAAAAAAAAAAAAAAAAAATGTAATCTATATATGGTATAGTGAAAATAAAACGGCTGTGTGCAATATCACTTTAAGCAGAGAGCACCAAATATGGTTAAGTGTTCACAAAGGTTATCAGCATTAATCAACAAGATGTTATACATACATATAATTGTATGGAATCATTTAGAAACCAATCAATCAAATTTTAAAATATTTTATTAAGCGTGATGTTATGTTTTTTTTATTATACAATAAAATATTCTTACTATTTCTTTAGATTACTGTATTTATGATAAATATGCAAATATAATAAAGTTGTCTTCGTTGATCAAAGAATAATTTTTAAAATTAAAATTTTAATAAAAAAATTAAAGCTTTATTAAATATTTATCTTTTTTCCTTCTATATTAAATGCAAAGCAGCTGAGTTAAAAGGACCCACTTACAATGGAATTTGAGATAATAATAGTTGGAATGAACAGTGTTTTGAAATATATATCTACATCTCATTATTAGAAATCTCATTAGTAGAAATTGTTTTTTAACATTAATATAAAAAACTTGAATTGATGATGGTGTAATAACCAATAGTAAATAGCCTGTTTACTGTTGGTCCACCTTCATCCAATTCAAGTTCATTAAATAAGAACATCTATATAGCCTATCAAATATAAAAGAATTTGTTGTCCGTAAATGAAGTATGTTATGAAGAAATTTGCTGATGATTGGTCAAGAAAAAAACATTCAATTATGCCAACGTTTCGTTTATTAATGCGTTGAAACATTTCTTTAAGGAAAACAGTTTTTATAAAATAAATGAGTTTCTGGAAGAGAAGTGGGCGCTGGGACACTTCAGGATAGACTAAATACAGTGTTGGATAGTGTTTATTTTCTAGTGAGAACAAAGTGCAAACATCAAAGCAAGGACTATTTGAACTAGCAAACTTATTGTTTATTATGTAATTTTGACGTACCTTATGTTACTTGTTATGTAATTTATTTAGGTAAAATAAAAATAATAATAATAATAATAATTATTGGTTCCTCATGTATTGTTTTTTAGATTAGAGCCTTGATAAAGACAGGAAACTCTATCGAAACGTTCGCATAATTGAATTTTTTTTTCTTGACCGATCCTCACCAAATTTCTTCATAACATAGGCTATAAACTTATAGAAAGAAAATTAATATAAAAATTGAACCACTTCAAATGACAAATAGAGGTACTGGATAATCATTAACACTTCACAACTTTATTTATACAAAATCGTGGATATTGGAGAGACCACGATTGCGGGTGTTAAAAAGAGAATTGTTACGCATCGTACGAAGATTAGGTGTATGTAAATGGAATCCTAAATGTCGTGCGATTGATGCTCCTAGCTTGTTGAATGATTCAAAATAATTCAAATACTTGCTTAGTCTCTTAGTCAGTCTTAGAAACTTTGTACGGTAAAAATGATTTTATGATTTCTGAGAAAGATGAAACTTTTAAGGATTCCTGACAATCAGAAAATTGTGGAATTTCAGTAAGAGTAAAAAAAAAAAAAAGAAGAATATACGTCACACCATATTTTTATTTTAATTAAATTGAACCAGCAAAGTCTAATACAATGCTGAACAATATATAATACTATAAACACCATGATACCTCACCCAAATATAATGACAAAAATCAAATGTTAAAATTTTTTGTAATTAATTGCTCAAACAAAACGAATGTTAATCTTGTTCCGGTTGACTTAAACTTTTCACAATGAAGCATTATATAATAACAAAGAAGAAGATAAAAATCTATTAAGTTTAAATTATAGTGATCAATAAAATGTTTGCTATTAAATAAATTACTGCCATGAGAAATTGTATTTTATTTTCTTTTTTGTCGGCTTTTACTATTGAAATTTATTTCTTTTTATTTTCTCTTACTCCTAGTAAGAGAAAGTATTGTAATCGTGTCAAATTTTCTATATCGAGTTTTTAAACGGAAATATCCATTTTGAATTCCCCTGAGCCCAAAAAAAGTGGTTTTAAGCAATTGGTCTGTCTGTCGTCTGTGTGGACAGCATATCTCAAAAACGAAAAAATCTCAGAATGTTCAAACTTAAAATTTCGTTTAAATACTGCCAGGAGACTGAAAATAAGCTTTTCGTAAAAAAAAATCGTTTAACCGGAAGTGCCACATTATTGAATGGTTTTTTTTTTTTGTTTTTTTTTCTCAAAAATGGCTCCAACGTTTTCTTTAAAACTTTATATATAATCAACTACAGATACAAAGAGCTACAACATTTACTTCGGGAAAATTCATTTAAGAGCACTTTTGAGGGGAGAGAGGTGAGGTTAGGTTTTTCTCTAAAGTGTTATTTCAGTTTATTACACAATTATATTATCTAAATAATATTCTAAAAAACGTACTACTTCTGGTCAACTGATTTTCTTTAAACTCAGAATTTTGACAATGTATTTAATTCTTAATTAATATTATTTAAATGATAGAATTGTATAATAAACTATAATCACACTTTTGTGGAAAACGTAACCCTTCCTTATGAATTTTTCCGATAAAATGTTTCAAATAAAATTGCAGCTTTTTGTATGTGTAGTCGATAAACTAAGTTTAAAGAAAATTGTTGAAATCCGTTTTCTAAAAAATTTTAGAAAATTGAAAAAAATGTTCAGTAGAAACGCACTTCCGGTGAACCAAGTTCAACTTCAAACTCGGAATATTAGCTTAAATATTTAATTCTATTTAATATTAATTTAGATTACGCAATTATATAATAAACTGAAATAGCCCAACTTCTTTCAAAACTCAGCGTAAATATGTATTTTCTCAGAGAAAAAATATTTTAAATAAAAATTGTAGCTATTAATATGTATAATTAATGAATTTTATGACCATGTAGCGTCAGTTTAAATTTAAACGTAACCGAAAGCCCCCCCCCAAACCCTCTAAAACAATTTTGGAGGGCGGGGAATGTTACAAATAAAAGTGATAACAGTTTTATCAGTGCGATGATTATTTCAGGTTTAAAGAAAATCGTTTTCGATGTACCATCAAAATAACTCAAAATTCTATTTCGTAAAGTCGTACTTCCGGTTAATTGGTTTTCTTCAAATTTGTAATTTGGATCAATGCTTCTCATGTGTATTAATATTATAAGGATAGTAAAACCACACATTGTACTGAAGTAGCACTTTAGAGGAAAGCAGCATAATGCCACTGTTCCCCCAATACCCCCAACCAAAAATTCAATTTTCCCGAGAAAATGTTTCCAATAAAAATTAGAAATATTTATGTATGTAGTTAGTTTACGAAGTTTAAAGAAAGAAATTGTTGGAGGTATTGCGAAATACTAAAAAAAACAAAAAAAAAAAACTAAAAAACTTTCAGTTAAGCCTCACTTCCGGTTGGTGGATTTTGCCCAAAACTTTCGTGTCAGATTTGATGATAGTATCTTACATGGAATATCAAGTTTGAACATTTTGCGATTTTTTTTTTTTTAATATTTTGTCTACCACACATACTCATTTGCTAAAAATATTTTTTTTTCCCCAAACTCAGCCGATCTCAGAACTTGTATTACCGGTAAACTCAATTTTGAAACTTTCACACGATTGTAATACTAGTTTTGAGAGGGTACGTAACACTAACTTAAAAGGTGTTTGTATCTGCTCGGTCAGCCAGGCTGCGCTGAAGGCGCTGATGAATTCATGTGTCTTCACTTCCAGGTTAGAATGTTCTAAAAAAACTGGAAGAACCTTTCTTCTCTAAAGGATGTGCTTCTGCCAGGTCACATGGGAATTTTTGAGAATGAAGAGGTGGATAGGTTTGCCAAATTAGGCGCCTCTCTTCCTTTCATTGGTCCCGAGCCTGCTGTTGGTGTTTGTCATCTGGCACATGTCTGTCAGGCTTTCCCCAGACATGGACAGCTTCACAGCATTCATCCTTATGGATGTCCAAAATCCTCATCCGGGGGTGCGGGGACAAGGCCATTAGTGAGACGTTGCTGTGTTTTTCACGGAACTCTCTCAGAGCCATCTGGTTGGATCTCTTATTGGACATTGTGGTTTAAGGAGACATCTCTACATAATGGAGCTCATGCCGGATCCATTTTGTTGAGTCTGTGAGACAGAGGAGGAAACACCCATCCATCTTATAACTGATGCCTGGGTTGTGAGGAAATTAGGTTCAGGACCTTTGGCCGGAATAGAATGTCTGTGGAAGAGCTTAGGCTATTTCCGCTTAAGGTTATTGTCCGATTTATTCGGAGTGCGGCGAATCTTAGATAGATTAGATCCGCGTCTGGATTTTTGTTCTAGACCCGGTTTGTTGTTGTTTTTCTTGGGGTACCTATATGGGCCCCCCAGTGAGGCTTTGGATAGCGTAGGGTTTGGTCCCTCCCCACAGACAAATAATAATAATACTAGTTTTTACTAGGAATAAGAGAAAATAAAATTCAGACTTCTAGGGAAAAAAACTGGCCAATCAGAACCTCTGAGAAAATCATTTTGTGTATTTCAAACGATTTTTTTTTTTTTTTTTTTTGAAGAGTATGGATTCGCATTTGCTTCAAAAACTTATAATTTGCTTCAAATTCAGAACTTTTCTTGGCCCAGTGTTCTATTGGGTTGGTGCAAAAATAATGCAGGTTTTTGAACTTTCATCTTTTGTTTACTTCTGCTTGCCAAGTAAACAAAGATAATCCTCCAGTCTAGGTAATGGATTATAAACAATGTTTATTAATGTTGTTTTTCCTCAAATATCAGTTTAGTTTGTGTTCCATTTTGTATGAGTTAAGACCTCCGATATTCACCATGTCAAAACAAGATTTTCGTCAAATTTATTTTTACGAGTTCAAACTTGGTCGAAGTGCGGCTCAAACTGCGCGTAACATCAATGTTGTTTGGGGTGAAGGAAGCATCAGTGAATGTACAGTGCAGCGATGGTTCCAAAAATTTCGTGTTGGAGATTTTGATCTCGAAGACAAGGAAGGTCGCGGTAGGCCCTCTGTTGTTGATCACGACCATCTTAGGGCATTGGTGGAAGATAACCCTCGCAAAACCACTCGGGACTTTGCGAGAGAAGTTAGTGTTCACCACTCAACAGTCGTTCGCCATCTCGAACAAATTGGTAAAGTTAAAAAGCTCGACACGTGGGTACCTCACGAACTGACCCAGAGCCAAAAACATCGGCGTTTTGAAATTTGCAATTCTCTTCTGGTGCGCCTCCAAAATGAACCATTTCTTAATCGAATCGTGAGAAGTGATGAAAAATGGATCCAATACGACAACAGGAGACGGTCAGGCCAGTGGCTGGACAAGGATGAAGCACCAAAACATTTCGCGAAACCAAGCCTGCACCCGAAAAAAGTAATGGTGACAGTGTGGTGGTCTACTGCAGGTGTTATTCATTACAGCTTCCTAAATACTGGCGAAACAATCACGGCTGAAACATATTGTCAAGAAATTGACAAAATGCATAGGAAATTGCAAAATCTTTGTCCAGCATTGGTGAATCGGAAAGGACCAATTCTTCTTCACGATAACGCCAGGCCACATATCGCAATGCCAACTCTCAGGAAACTTCAGGAATTGAAATATGAAACACTTCCGCACCCTCCATACTCCCCCGATCTCTCGCCGACGGACTTCCACTTATTTAGACATTTGGACAACTTCTTAAGAGGAAAAAATTTTAGGGACCGAAGTGAAACCGAAAATGCCTTCCGCGAGTTTATTGAGAGTTTAAATAAAGATTTTTTTAGAAACTGGAATAAAAATGCTTCTGACACGTTGGCAACTATGTGTTGATAATGATGGAACATATTTTGAATAAATAATCTTAGTTTTATACAAACTATAATAATTTTTTTTTTTGGCATATAAAAACCTGCATTATTTTTGCACCAACCCTAATACAGGGGGCCCGATGACAGGCTGAGTCTCAGCATAGTTGAGAAACATTGATCCGCAATATAATTTTAGCTTTAAAAAATGAATGATTTTTTTTTTTTTAATTTTTTTTTAAGTATATAAGAAGAAATAGGAAAGTAAAGTGGGCGGAATACCTAAAAATAGTCTGGTGATATGTTAGGAAGCAGTGTCTAATAAGGTGTTGGCATAGTTGGGTCTCTCTCCGCCTTCTAATACTTTTTATTTTAGAAATTATCAATTCATGTTAATTCTTAAATACTAAGACAAGAAATAATTTAAAAATAAAAATAAATTTTGGTTAGATAATAGATAGATAGCAATATTTCACGTTGGTTTATCTTATAAATATTCTATTGTAATTAGTGGCATGTTTATTTTTACTTTTCTGTTACTGCGTTAATTGGTAATCTGATAAATTAGCGAAAACTGTATTGTTTATTAAAAATTTTTTTACGACTTTGTGTATATTATATATTATTGATTGTTTATTAATTTGTTTTAGAACAAAACCCATACACAGAGTTGGGTTCTTTTTACTTTCTCTTACTCCTAGTAAGAGGAAGTACTGTAATCGTGTCAAATTTTCGATATTGAGTTTTCACCGGAAATATCTGTTTTGAGGTCCACTGAGTCCAAAAAAGTGGTTTTTAGCAAATGTCTGTATGTGTATGAACAGCGTAGCTCAAGAACGAAAAAACATAGAAAGTTAAAACTTGATATTCCGTTTAGGTACCACCATGGGATCTGGCAGTACGTTATCTGTCAAAATTCCTCAACCGGAAGTACCACTTTTACTAGTGGGATTTTTTACTTTTTTGCCATTTTCACAAAAATGACTCCGACGATTTTCTTCAAGCTTGGAACATCAACCACACATACAAAGAGATACAACTTTTATTTGAAATATTTCTCCAGGAAAATGCATTTAAGGGGACTTTTGGGGGAGGGAAGGGGTTAGGTTTCCATCTAAAGTGCTATTTCAGTTTATTAGACAATTTTGTCATCCAAATAATGTTAATTAGAATTAAATATGTTGTTGAAATTCCGAGTTTGAAAAAAAAAAACGGATAGCCGGAAGTGCGTTTACTTTACCACTCTACTAAATGATTTATTTTCTTTTTAGCAATTTTCTCAAAAATGGCTCCGACGATTTTCTTGAAACTTCGTATATAAACTAAACATGCAATGATCTACAACTTTTATTTAAAACATTTCTCTGGGTAGATTCATTTAAGGATACTTTTAGGATTAATTAGAAATAAATAGATGGCCAAAATTCCAAGTTTTTCAAGAAATTTAGTAAACCGGAAGTGCGCTTTTACTGAACAGTTTTTTCAGTTTTCGACGAATTTCGTTAAATTTGGTACACAAGCTATAAAATTTGTAAATTATAATTTTGAGAACAGGTGTAAGAGAAAGTTGTGTGTGTGTGTTTCACACCAGATTTTTAATTTTATTTTTACTTTCCCTTACTCCTTTGCCCCTCTTACTCTTCTACATAAGATATTCAAAATTGGTTTTCACCGGAAACAGATGTTTTCGGTTCCTCTAAATACCAGAAAATGTTCTTAGCAACTGGTCAGTCTGTATGTGTGTATTAAACGGAATATCTAAAAAAAAAACGGACAGTACTACCGACCGCATCAGACAAGAAGATTTCGGACAAAATCCATCAACCAGAAATGCGATTTGATTAAATGGTTATTTTCTTCAGTTTTTCGTGATTTTCACGAAATGCGATTCAATGATTTTCTTTAAATTTTGTATACAAATCTATATACATAAATACCTATCACTTTTATTAGAAACACTTTCCCAAGAATACTGATTTTGGTGGAGGGGGAAGTTTGGGGGAACATTAATGTTTATAGTTTTTTCTCAAGTACCACTGCAGTATAATAATATGGGGTGATGATGTAATGTACCAGTTTTCAGCCAAGATTTTTTTATTTATTTTTTCAAATGTAAAGTATTATACAGAATTTCCTTTTATCCTTACGTTTCGGCACTAAGCGTGCCATCCTCAGAGGAATACTACAATTTAAATATTATTTTAGATAATCACAATAATTTCTTACATATGTAAAGTATAATCAATTTATATAAAAAAAAAAAAAATTTACTATTAATTTATGTCCAAAAATTACTAACCATGTTGATTCTGCTTATACTTATGATTCTGTTTTTTAGGCTTCATTATATTTGTAATATTTGAAATTTCTGATTTGATAACATTTTTTGTTATACGTCTATTTTGTATAATTTGTCAAATTTAAATAAAAAACTTTTATTCAGCCTTATTTTGATTTGGACCACGTGGTTTCTTTTTTTTGTGCGCTTTGTTTTATAATTTTTTTATTATTTCTTATCTGGAACTTTTATAAATTTTTATTTTATTAATTTATTTTTATTATATACTTTATTATATTAAACAATAGGGGCGGGTGTTGGTGTATTGGTTATGAGCATGGACTTGTAAGTGGGAGGACCTCAGTTCGAGTCCAGCGTATAACTAAATTTTATATTTGTTTAAAAAAATGTTAATAGTAAAGTAGGTGCTTCCGCCCCCGTCCACGACACCTAATTTGGTAGTTGGACGTTAAGCCCGCCTGAAAAAATAGGCATTACTTTACTTTACTTTACTTTTTATATTAAACAATACCAAATTAAAGTATATAATAAAAATAAGTAAGTATAAGTATAAGCAGAATCAACATGGTTAGTAATTTTTGGACATAAATTAATAGTAAATTTTTTTTTTTATATAAATTGATTATACTTTACATATGAAAGAAATAATCTAAAATAATAAGTAATTATCTAAAATAATATTTAAATTGTAGTATTCCTCTGAGGATGGCACGCTTAGTGCCGAAACGTAAGGATAAAAGGAAATTCTGTATAATACTTTACATATGAAAAAATAAATAAAAAAATCTTGGCTGAAAACTGGTACATTACATCATCACCCTATTATAAGAAAATAATTCAGCCTAATTAAAACAAATATTTTAATAATAATATGGTTTTAACCACCTACAAAATACTAATAAATAATACACACAAAGAAGCCTTGATAGAATTCAGTTTTTTTGAAGAAAATCGGTTAATCAGAAATGTAATTTTACAGAATAGTTTTCTGAGTTTTTTGGAATTTTCTCAAAAATCGGTTATTTTCTTTTAAACTTTTTTGGATAAAAGCGGTCCTCAAAACGTGCAATCTCGGTGACAACTAGAAATATTGAAAATTTAAAACGATTACAATACTTCCTCTTTACAAGGAGAAAACTGGGTGCCTATTGGCTTGGGACCGAAGCCTATAGGGCTTTTATCCCCCCCCCCTATTTCCCCTAATTAATCTCCCCCCGTAGTCTACCGGTCAGTCTGCAATATCCCAAGACATCCTTCAACTCCAACTCACCCAGGCAATCCCGCGAGATTGGTGCCCGCCCTAATACACGAAACTCAGTACCAGCGAAACGGGGACACTGACATAAATGGTGGTACATCGTTTCCCTAACTCCATCATCACTAGACGTCCACCCTATGTTATGCAAATGACTAGACCACCCATGTATGTCCGGTCACTACACTCCCAAGTTCCTCAGTTCTATCCTACTAAGGGGACAGGAGGTAATCTGAAACCCCCTGCTTGGTTCCTTTGATGAATCTTTTAGCCTGGAGGCACCCTTGCGTGTCCTTCCAGTGTATCTCCCTAAACCCTTGTCTCCCAAATTCTGATCTGGCTATCACAAAACCTCTTAGTGACGGCAAGGGCTGGCTCGGAACCATAAAAAGGTAAAGAGGACCCCTCCCTAGCCAGCCGATCCGCCGTCTCATTGTCCTCTATTCCCGCATGTCCGAGCTGCACTTTGCCCCTCCGAGCTAAGGTATTTAGCCTTCTCCTACATTCTCCCATCAATTTCGAACTCCAACACGGCTTGCTCAAAGCCCTCAGTGCGGCCTGACTATCAAAGAATATCCGCACCTCTTTAATCTCTCCCTGCCATTCCCCCGCAAGACAACAGCATTCGATAATACTAACAACCTCAGTCTGAAAGGCAGTGGCCATACACTACCCTAGGCCGCCGAGCTCCCCCTGTCTAACTCCTGCAACCATGCTCCCGCTCCTGACAGACCAGTTCCCTCCAGCCTAGAGCCATCTGAATAGCAGCGAATAATGCTGTTACCCGCCTCCGTTAGCCTCGTAAGAGTGTTCTCCCATAGGCTACCAATGCTAATCTCATAATCCCTCTCAAATCCCCATGCTCCTCTCATCAATTTTAGAGAGCAGAAATTGGTTTACTTGCCAAATCTTATTCTCACCCATTCTCCCTTACATCTCATTCTGAGATAATCTTTCATCGTTTCACCCACAACCACATACTGAAGAGGGGTCCCATCTATTCACTCCCATCTCCTCCAATAGCACCCTTATTCTATCATGAGCCACGCTGTCGAACGCACCTTCAATATCGAAGAAGCATCCCATCGCATACTCTGTTGACTCAGCGTACATTCAATTCTCCCCACCAAGTTATGTAGTGCAGTCTCAGTTGATCTTCCTGCCAAATAGGCATGTTGGTTCCCATGAAAGGTACCCTTCATATCACAATCCACCATTAAGAACAGATCCACCAGCCTCTCTAGTCCCTTCAACATGAAGGGCGCAAGGCTGATTAAGAGCAAGTAAAAATACTATCGGCCCAGTTTAGAGAAATGGGTTAACCAATGGGATATCTGTTGATGTACAACAAAAAGCTATCAAGTCAATTTATTATGTTATCTATAATAAAAAAATATTAGTCAATTTGATGTTATGGAACAACATTTATATTGTAATTGTTATATTGTTGAAATAAGAGTAATTAGTCAATTAAGAGAATTTCAAATGATAAGATAATAAGAATTTGGTGTAAAAATTGTGGTAGTAATATAATTACTAGTAGGTAATAAACTCTGCATTCTTTGTAACCTAAATAAACTTGAAAACATGAAATATATCGTAATACTTCACTGTACAGATTTACAGCACAATTAGAAAACATTATTTACTGTCATTTTTTTTGCCCCCACAAAGTGATGATTTCAATAAAGTATAATTTTTATAATCTTATGTATTGTAGAATAATTATATACTTGTGTTCGATCAGTTGCCTTGTAATGTGTAATTTTTGCATAAATACAGAATTTTTTCAAATCTATTTTATTCTAAGCAAAGTGTTGTAAAACAAAAAAAATCATCCGGACATTTCACACTAAAAGTCTTTTTTAAAATTTCAATAATCTCATAGCAGAACATATTTCAACATTACAAAATATATATTATTTTGTGTTATTAGAATTAAAAAACATTGATTGCCTTAACAAGAACAAAAGGAATTGCGACAAATAAAACTGCCATTTAAAGAGAATGTTATCTACCTATCTATCTATATATATATAAAATATAAAAGTATGTATTCAACATACACAACACACAATAGAACGCTTGTTCAATTCCATATAAAGATAATTAAGTCAAGGACAAGTTCAAGTATCATCCTTGGGATTTTATATTTTACACTTTATGTGCGTTCAACAATTATTTTTACTTTTATCAAAGTAAATTAATTGTAAATCTTTGTTTTTTTTTATTACTATTTTTATATTACTTTTTGAATAGGCTGTAAAAGCTTGTCAGATTAGTAACAACAACATTTTCTGGTTTAAAGTTGTTATAATAATAATAATAATAACTATTATTATCATCATATGGGTGTCGGCATTGTGTGCGCTCTACCAAACTTGATGATATCTACTGTATAAAATATTGGCTCAACTCTAGTAAGTATAACCTTACTATAAGTATAACCTTACTAGAGTAAGGTATGCAGTAATCTCTTTTTAGAGGCTCCGCCCTATGTACCACCCGTTAATAAAATGAAAAAAAAAAGCCATTAGCTTGTCAAACTTGAAAATAAGTGGATCACTGTTTTATTTTCGCGCGCTTATCATCATGAGAGACGACCATAAGTAACGTTCAACCGTGAATAATAAATGATTTGAAAATAATAGTTAAATTTTTAATTTTTGTAGCTAGTGCATACTAAACCAGAATCATGACGGTAGATTGCATAATATACGAGAATCACGACGGTAGAGCGTACACTATACCAGAATCATGACGGTAGAGATATGTTTATTATTAGAGACTTCATAACATATTTACATAGAGACTTTCTTTTATATAAACTACGAGAGTTGCTTTAATATTTAATTTTCGACACATTAAACCAATTACAAAAAGAAATATGATGAATATAATATATTGTATCGCAGCTGGTGGTGCCATCTAGGAGAGAAGACAGGTACCTAAGATTCTCTTAGTGGCCATAGGAATAGCGGCGCTCTAGATTTTTCTGGAATATTAGAGCATTTTTCTGGAACATTCTGGAAGGTTCGTTACCGGTATAAATAGAGGGACCACAGAGAGTTGAGAGAGTTCCCAGTTACAAACGAAGTTATTAGTTTACGAAAAGTGTACAAAAGTGAACAAAGTGAACTTTTGTGGTTTAAACTGTGAAATAATTATTATTAAGCGTTGTATTTAATAATTTATTGTGTATAGCAATAAATTGGTGTTTTCTTTATTGAAGTTTAGAGTATTTTATCTATACGAACCCACTTAAAACTAGTTGCAGTAGCTAGTTTAGAAAGAAAAACGTTACAATATATATAAATAGAAACTAAATATTATTGATAACCCTAATCTGTATATATCATTGAAATTATATATTATTTTATAATTTAATTATTCCTAGAGCTCTCTTTCTGTCTCTCTCTCTTTTTTTTTTAATTATTTTATGTTATAATAATTAAATTTACAGACCCTACAATCTAAAATCTTCCGCCATATCATAAACGCACCCTTTTTTTTTTTTTGGTCAGTAATCTAACTATCCACAATAACCTCAAAATTCCATATTAGTTTCTGTACTTGCTCAAAACTCGTTACAATAGCTTCTACTACAAAAAAAGCTATCACATCTAATTCATTTAGCCGCAAATTTATCTTCAACGACACTTCTTCCTTCTAGTCCTTGCACAGACGGCTGAGGCGCCGCTGGCCATCTCACTGGATGACCATCATTCACAACTTATCACGCCATTTGTATATTTTGTTCATACAACATTATTTACTTTTGATCCTTCTAGAACATTTGTAAAATATTCAATAAAAAAAAGTTATTGAAAAAAAAAAAAATTAAATTATTATGAGAAATTTGCTATACTTATAGGCACATAAGTGGTACTGAGAGATATATTTTCACCCAATCTTGACAATTTAAACAACACTATTAGCTACAACCACTTTCCTAAAAAAATCCCATACTATGATCTTTTAGAATGGAGTAGATAGCTTTTGGTTTAAAGTATAGAAATTGTTCGAAATAAAAGTTGATAATAATGAAAACTTAAATAATAATAATAATCAATTAACCAACTAATTACATCTTCATTTATGGAGGAAAAAAAATCTGTTGAGAACAAGACTTTCCATTATTGCAGTAAATAGGATTATAAAATTGACAAACGTTTCTTAAAAGATGGAATTTTTATTTAGTTTTACTAACATAAATATGGAGATAATGAGGATATTATATCCTAACTGTGTCAGGCAGCACTTTAAGTAATTACAGTGCAGTCAAGAAGAAGCATTAATAATATTGAACAAACCTATGTGAAATCTAAAGTCACAGATTTCCTAGAAATCCCAAAAATTCGGGAAAATTAAAAAAAAAAACCAAAAACCTTTTTCTTTAATTCTTTAAAGTCATAGTTCCGGTTAACTCAATTTTCTTCAAATTTCTTAGAATTCTACCACTGCTTCTTTCTCAACACAACTATGGCTTTACTACGCCCCTCGATGTAGGACCATTGCCATCGTCAATACTCATCCCCAAGCAACCCGATCTGTGCCGGCTTTCTTCTCCGTCAGCTTATATTTAATTGTTGTACATTCGCTAAGAAATTACAACCCCGTCGGCCTTCTGCAACCGAGATGACCCCCGACCACCATCCTTCTCCATACAACTCCTTTTTTAATGCCACATTTTTTTCGGCATCTCTATTCACCATTTTTTTTTTTTTTGCACACTACTCCATTTACCACACTCTTAATACCTTCCTCTCTAAAGCAGTTCTAATTTAATTTCATCAGCATCACTTCTAAACAGAAAATCTCAACAAACTGAAAAGAAAAATAAGAAAATATTTACTACAATCGCAGTTTTGGTTAATGAATTTCGTCCAAAAATTTGCTTGGCAGATGATGCTGCAATATATCTCCTAAAACGGAATATCAAATTTGAGCAACCTATGGTTTTTTCCTTTTTAAGATATTTTGTTCTCATTCCACAGTCCTCCATTCGCTAATAACAGTTTTTCCTGGTTCGAGGGACCTGGAAACTTGTATTTCCATTGAAAACTCAATTAACACTCAACAATCCGAATCCATCTAGACTATTTGTTAAAAAAAAATTGTGTCATATTTTTCGTAAAACAAAATAGTATATTATAAGTGAAAACAAAAAAATGTCGAGAATTTTGACACGATAGTAGGTTTCTTACAACATACTAGATACTAATAATATAAAATACTAAAATAATAATAATAATAATAATAATAAGAATAATAATAATACTAATAATAATAATAATAACTTATGAACAGAAATCAAATGTAAAAATAATTACAGATAGAAAATATTTAAATTATGATCGGTTATTATTAATTTTTTATTTCAATCATATAATATTTTAAGTTTGAAGGTTAAATAGTTTGTTTTAAACTTTATATTAAAACCTTAAAAGGAAATCTTTTGACTGCGTGCTAATTTTATTATTATTATTATTTTTTTTTTTCTGCCAATAATATTCATATGAAATAAAATTTGCAACAATCAGGACGACTAGTATGTGCCGCAAGTTTTATTAGGTTGTGAAATTTTTGATTGCTTCATCGGACAAATGTTTCTTTTTTTTTTATATATAACTCTATTGACAATAGGTGGTAAATTATGATTAATTTTGCTCAACACAAAATAATTTGGAAGAATAATTTTCTTAAAAAAAAATAAATAAATAAATAAATAAATAAAATAACAAAAAAGGTGAAACTTGCTCGAATAATAATCATAAAATCTAATTTTTTAAGGGATTTTCCTCAACATTGAAGTTTCCTCCAGACCCAATTACCATGTCCTAAAAAGAAACAGACATAAAATTAAAATATCTTAAATAGTTAAAATAATTAATACCTAATTAAGTTAAATTTCAACAAAGTGCAACAATTTGCTTTAGTTATTATCATACAGAGTCGATGGCAGATTTCCAGTACTGTCTATCCCCAAAGCGTCTTGCTTGCACAGTCCCCGGACCAATCATGATCTCTTCCATACCATTTTTCCATTTATCTCTTGGCCTGCCCATTTTTTTAGCACTGATGGCCTCCATTCCATTATAATCTTAGGCATTATACTTTCTGGCTTGCTTGTCACGTAAGTGAACCATACCAATTTCTTTCTTTCAATTTCTTCCAATACTGTTTTCTGCTTCTCCACGATTCTTCTTATATCTACATTCCTCTTTCTCTTTCTGCGGGATACTGTCGCGGAAAGCCTGCAGAATACCATTTCAGTCGCCTCTATCTTTTTCTGCATTTTCTTGCTGACCTTCCATGTTTCTGATGCATAAAGCAGGATACTCCGTGGTAGCATAAAATCAGGGTTTATCTCCTTGTAGATATTCCTTTTAGAGTTGATCTGGATATTGCTTCTCCATAGAGCCGAATTCAACAATTCCCTAATGTCTTCCTTGCCACTCTCTTTTGCATACCCATTTCCGATGTCCCATCTATTTGCAGATAAGAACCTAGTAGAATAGAATAAAAGCGAGTGGAGGGGGGGGGGCTCATTCCACTGCGACCTACAAGACGAGGTCTATCCGCATAAGTGCCCTAAAATTATAGCACATTCCCCAGCTTCGCCCTCCTAATCAGACCTAGCAAAGCTGAGAGCGACACCGTCATGAAGCTCATGACTTCGGGAAAGGTATCTAAAGCCAGTTACTTTATTTCATTTATGTCGCATTCATTATAAGGGAATGCAGGCATATATTCAGTTTTTTTCACTGTTTATTTCTAATCTTCATTTATCATATTCTTCTGATCTTTCCTCTGAGCTTTCTGATCGCATAATTGATGTCCTCTTCACCATTTTCAATCAGGACTGTATATTACATCTGCGAATAGAAGACTGTAAAGGTACGTGTCTTCCCCAATTTGGACGCCCATTTTGGCTGCATTTCCTGGCCCATTCCCTCAGGCTTACTAAAAAAAAAAAATCTATTTTCTATGTAGTTAAAAATCTATTTTTAAAACTCTTAATATTACACAGATGCTGGAGGCGTACAGAACAGAGAAAATAATGAAGACAGACTAGAAGAGAGGTGAGGGGCCTAAGTTGAGATACTGATGTGGGCATTATTCCAACTTATACGAATAACAAATACTCGAATAAAGAAATAAATTATTTGTTATTTTTATTTGTCACATCGTTCTTTATAGCTTTACAAATAAAGTAGGACCTGGAGATTTACTCCTGTTTGGAGTAAATAGAATAAAATAAAGGCATATGAAGTTTAAACTTGTTTTCCGTTAGAGGTTGTAAACAGGTAGGTTTAGTTCGGTTAATTTTTTTTTTATACTTTCCTAAATATACTGAAAAGAGTATAGCTAAATTTGGCTTTCTCTTGGTTCCTCAAGGGAGGTTACCTGCTATTGAAGATCTATGGGCAAGTTTCCCAGCATCTTCCAGACGGAAATTTACGCATTTGGAAGGTTTGACCAGATGGGAAATAGCAATATCAGGAGATTGTAATCCTTTCCAATAACCAGGCCTCCATTAAAGCACTAAGCTCATATATCAGTTCAAAAATGGTATGGGAATGCCTCGGGTAAACTCAATGACCTGAGCAAGAGCAATAGAGTTACCTATTTTGGCACAGGCTTTTGGGCCGACACCCTAGCAAGAAAAAGGCGCTGCATCTCCCTTTTTTGGGGCCTGAATCCTTCTGCGAAATAAGTGACCAGTCTCTTCGGGAAGAACTTAGAAATGAGGTGGAAGTGAAGAAAGCACAACTCTGGTAAACCTTCCTAGGTCTAAAGTAAGCTAGGGCGGTTCTGAAGTGTGCATCAGTCTAAGTAAAAGTAGGCTTCGTATTCTGCCAGGTTTCCTCAGGGACCCCCGATGAGCATTTTGGACTGCCGACAACCAACTGTGCTCATCCATAAAGATAAATGCTGTGAAGTTGTCCATGACTGGAAGCCTGATAGACATATGCCAGAAGACACGCCAACAGCAGGCTCGGGACCAATGAAAGGGAGAGAGGCGCTTAATGTGGCAAACCTATCCCTCTCCTCATTCCCAAAAATTCCCATGTGACCTGGTACCCAGACTAAAAGCACATCCTTCAGAGAAGAAAGCTCTTCCAGTCTTTTAGAACATCACCAACCTGGAAGTGAAGATACATGAACTCGGCACCTTCAGCGCAGCTTGGCTGTCCGAACAGATTAGGGTAACAAAACAGATTAGTATTACATTAATGTAACAAAACAAGTGAGTGTTACGTACCCTCCCATCCAAGATACAACAAAGAATAGCATAAACCTCAGTCTGGAAGATCAAGAAATACTACCAAATGATCTCCGATCTCAAAATCCAGACCTACCATCCATACTGAAACCTCCGTGACCTAGCAGACCTACCATCCATACTGAAACCTCCGTGACCTAGCAGACCTACCATCCATACTGAAACCTCCGTGACCTAGCAGACCTACCATCCATACTGAAACCTCCGTGTAACAACGGAGGTAATTATCAGGTATCACACCAGACGGATCCAATCTTGACTAATCTTCCCTAGAAGGTAACCTGACACTGTAAGAATGCTCGAAAACAAAAGTCTTCAACATTCTATCAGAAGGAAAACCTGTAACAGGAACCTTCAAAAGCATCTCGCGTTGAATGGTAGAATGAAAGTATCAGGATATGCTTCAGTGATAACCTGCTTCTTTTTTCGCAATCATCGACCGGTTTCGCACGTTCGCCCATCATCAGGATGTTTTTGCCAAAACAGTGTGATAACACAAACTTACAAAGAGGAAATTCAGTTTATACACTCTAGATAATAATTATATGTGATATAAAAAGCGGATATTTTGGAAAAATCTCAAAAGCATTAGCAGTGGGTGTTACAACAAGGCCATATAGCCCAACCAGAGGTAAGCCAAGATAAGTTCAGGGCAAAAATTCTATGTTTGGTGGAACATTGAATGTGTTTTGCATTATGACCTTGTTTCAGATGGTAATGCTGTTGAATCTGAACTTTATACTGCACCTGCATAGTATATTTGCAGACCTCATAAGTACTCCCACCTATAATTTCACCATGTAATTACGATCTTTTCCGGTCGTCAATGTTTTATTTTCTCAAAGGACGGTACATTAAAAATTTATAAAGAAATACGGTCAGGTTGTGATGGAATTTTTTACCACAAAATCATAGGAATCGGTAATGTCATCAAATGAAAATGCTTTACAGAAAGTTGGTAGAATATGCTGGTTTAAATTTTGAAGAAGTAAGATTCAACAAGTAAGCATTTTTTATATTTACTTTTAAATAAAAGTGTTTTTATGAAGAAAAAAAAAAAAAAAATTCTGGTCAGAGATAAGATATTATGTTCAACGTAACTCCACATCTATTACAATATGATATAAGTCAAAACAGAGTAAACAATTTAAATGAAAATTATAAAGTGTTATGTAAAGGAAAACTGTAATTATGCAATTGAATATAATTATATAAAAAAAACCTAATGCAAGTTATAAATAAATATGACGGTTTACTACAAATATTTTTTAAAATAGTACACTAAAAATAGAAATAAAGAAAAAACGATACAAGTAATAAGAGATAAGTAATCTTAAACATGGCTGACATATGACCTTTATTTTTAACAGAAAAACCTTCAATTTTTATTAAATTATAAAATATATAAAACACTTTCGAACATCTTTTTTCTTTATATAATTAATTAACTATTAATTTTGTGCTATTAAGTATTAAGATTATTATTTATTACGAATTATCTAAAAACAACAAATAATTTGTTGCAAAAATGATTAATTTTTTTTTTTAAATCGTTAATCAAGCACAAATAATAATTGAGTTTTACTAATAATTAATAATGTTGCTGGATTATATTATCTTATAGACGCTTTTACATTTTATTTTAAGAACAAATTCTCAGGAGATTAAAAATAAACATCTTGACTATTAAATAATATAATTTATATGAAAATAAATAAAATTTCCCAAATCTTTCTATTCCATTAATAACTTCCTGTTATTAATTAATTTCCGGTTTCCTTTCATTATTTTTATTCTTTGGCTCACTATTAATTTTTTTTTTTTGTTTTACTTTCTTATTGCTAGAGGATGTATTACGATTGTGTCATATTTTAGATATCGAGTTTTATTTACTGGAAATACAACGTTTTGATGTCCCCTGAGTCAAAAAAAAAAAAATGGTTTTTAGAAAATGGTATGTCCGTGTGTATGTATGTCCGTATGTATGTGAACAGCAAAGCTCAAAAAACGAAAACACACAGAAAGTTCAAACTTCATATTCCTTTTAGGTATCACCATGGGATCCAACAGTAAGTTACCTATCAAGATTGTTCAACCGGAAGTACCACTTTACTGAATTTTTTTTTTTTTTTTTTTTGGAATTTTTTGCAATTTTCTCGAAAAAATGGCTCCAACAACGATTTTCTTTAAACATGGTATATCAACTACACATACAACGAGCTACATCTTTTATTTGTAACATTTCTCCGGGAAAATTTAATTAAGGGCACTTCTGGGGGGAAGGGTGGGGTTAGGCATTTTCCTCTAAAGTGCTATTACAGTGTTTATTATATACAATAATTCTATCATCTAAATAGTATGAATTTAGAATTAAATATGTTGTCAAAATTCCGAATATTAAGAAAAATTGGTTGGACAGGAAGTGCATTTTTTACTGAAAAGTATTTTTCAGTTTTCTTGATTTTTTCTCTAAAACGGCTCGCAACGATTTTTCTTTTAACTAACAGTTTTTCAATTTTCCAGATTTCCTCCATAAAAAACACTGACGAATATCATTAAATTGAATATAATAACTATAATTTTTTTTTTTTAATTTCGGCAAGTGGTGCCATCTAGGAGAGAAGACAGGTACCTAAGGTTCTCTTATTGGCCCCAGGAAGCGCTGGCGGCGCTCTAGATTTGACTGGAATAATTGAGAAGATTCTGGAAGGTTCGCTACCGGTATAAAAAGAGGGACCACAGAGAGTTGAGAGAGTTCCCAGTTACAAAACGAAGTTATTAGTTTGTGAAAAGTGTACAAAAGTGAACAAAGTGAACTTTTGTAGTTTAAACTGTGAAATAATTATTATTAAGCGTTGTATTTAATAATTTATTGTGTATAGCAATAAATTGGTGTTTTCTTTAGAGAAGTAAAATACTCTAATTTTATCTATACGAACCCACTTAAAACTAGTTGCAGTAACTAGTTGAGAAAGAAAAAAACGTTACAATATGAACTACACATATAAAGAGTTCAGACAACTTTTGTTGTTAACATTTCTCCGGATAAACTCATTTAAAGAGGGCTTTCGAGGGTGGGGTTAGGTAGAGTGTTATGTTTCCCTCTAAAGTGCTATTTTAGGTGGTGAGTGATCATACCATTGTACCCACCTCTAAACAAAATTAATTAGAAATAAATAGACTGTCGAAATTCCGACTTTCAAGATGGTAGTGTAAAACGGAAATGCATTTTTTACTAAACAGTTTTTCAATTTTCCAGATTTCCTCCATAAAAAACACTGACAAATATCATTAAATTTAATATAATAACTATAAAAAGATTTGTCAATTACAATTTTGTGAACTCCAGTAAGAGAAAGTTGTGTGAGTGTTTCACACCAGATTTTTCTTCTTTTTTTTTTTCAGTTTTCGATTTTTGAGTTTCTTTGGAATTTGTGGAAAACGGTTAAAACGATTTTCTTTAAACTTACCACGCTTGCATTATGGTTTAGAAACAACACTTTTATTAAGGGAAGGGAATCGCTAAGTGGTTAGCGTACTGGACTCCCACGCGGAGGACCCGGGTTTGAATCCAGCTGTGCTGCCCTTAAATTTTTTTCTTCCTAGGAGCCTCTACAGCTCACTGTCCGGTGATGGACAGTGTTGTCTGTAGCGAGAGAACAGTGTCCGGAGGCTGGCACTGCACTGAGAAGGCTCCGGGCGCCCAATGACCATAGATGTTAACGCGCCTTAAATTATGACTTTAATTTTATACATATCTGAAAAAATTGATTTTAGAGGGGTATTGGGGGGAGGGGAGGTCTGTCAGTTAGTTTAAATTTAAATTTGCAAAAGGTTTGTTGGTTTTGACATAGAGCGCTCCACATAAAAGATTCAACTACTTAGAAAAAATATTTTGACAGTTTATTCTTTTTTCAATTAAATAACTATTTTCGTACTCAAAACAAGTACTATCGGTTAAAAACTCAATTACGAATATTAAATATGTTCGCAATACATTCTCATAAAGTAGTAAAGCGAAAGTAAAAATCTGGTGTGAAACACTCACACAACTTTCTCTTACTCCAGTTCTCAAAATTATAATTGACAAATTTTATAGTTTGTGTACCAAATTTAATGAAATTTGTCGAAAACTGAAAAAACTATTCAGTAAAAGCGCACTTCCGGTTTACTGATTTTCTTCACACCCGAAATTTTGGCCAACTATTTATTTCTAATTAATTTCATTTGGATGATAGAGTTATATAATCAAGTATGATACCACTTTAGAGGAAGCTGTAACACTACCCCTCTTCTAAAAGTGTCCTTAAATGAATTTTCCCAGAGAAATGTTTTATATAAAAGTTGTAGACCTTTGAATGTTTAGTTTATATGTGTAGTTTCAAGAAAATCGTCGGAGCCATTTTTGAGAAAATCGCGAAAAAGTGAAAAAATCATATTTAGTAAAGTGTTAAAGCAAAAGCACTTCCGGTTTTCCGATTTTTCTCAAACTCGGAATTTCAACAACATATTTAATTCTAATTAACATTATTTAAATGACCGAATTGTGTAATAACCTGAAATAGCACTTAAGAGGGTAACCTAACCCCCCTCCCCCAGAAGGGCCCTTAAATCAATTTTCCCAGAGAAATGTTTGAAATAAAAGTTGTAGCTCCTTGTATATGTAGTTGATGTATCAAGTTTAAAGAAAATCCTTGGAGCCATTTTTGAGAAAAACGCAAAAAAGTAAAAAAGTTAACTAGTAAAGTGGTACTTCCGGTTGAGGAATTTTGTCAGATAACGCACAGTCAGATCGCATGGTGATACCTAAACAGAATATTAAGTTTCAGTTTTCTACGGTTTTTCGTTTTTGAGCTATGCTGTTCACATACAGACAGACACACACACACACACTCACACACACACACACACACACACAGACCATGTGCTAAAAACCGCTTTTTCGGACTCAGGGGACCTCAAAACGGATATTTCCGGTGAAAACTCGATATCGAAAATTTGACACGATTACAATACTTCCTCTTACTAGGAGTAAGAGAAAGTAAAAATGGTCAACTATTCAAAGCTACTGTCACGAAAGTAGTTTGTCACGAAAAGTAAGTAGAGTTAAATTGAAGTATCATTAAATATTAAATATAGGTCGCCACATTTTTATAGTTTTTTTTTTTTATTGGTCGCGTTGGCAGCACTTTATAAAGAAGCACTTTAGTACAATTTAATTCGAAATGATACTGGCTATATTTAGAACGGGAAATTAGAGTAGCATTAAATTTCTGAATCAGATAATTTAAAAGAATACTGTGTGGTAAATATGTTAATCTTTGTATATATATACTAGGGGGCTCTGCCCCCCCTGTCGCTTTCGGAATCCCCTCCAGTGGAAACTAGCCAAAAAGAAAATGTATGAACAAATAAAACACACAAACTGATGACAAAAAATTGGATCCTTACATCTCTGTTCGTCAGTAACGAAGTTAAGAGCCCGACTTGTCGACAATGCAACATAATAATTGTCCATGGCTGGAATTAAGGGTTTATCAACTATACATACAAAAAAAAAGGGTTACAACTTTTATTTGAAAAAAAATCTGGTTTGATACACAATTTTCTCTTTTACTCCATTTACCAAAATTGTGATTGACAAAGTTTACAGTTACAGTATACCAAATTTAATGAAATTCGTCGTTGTTTTTATGGAGAAAATCGGAAAAATTAAAAAAAAAAAACTGTTCAGTTAAAGCACACTTCCGGTTTACTAATTTTCTTGAAACTCCGAATTTTGGCAATCTATTTATTTCTAAGTAATTTTGTTTGGATGGTAGTTTTTTTATAATCAGCTACGATAGCACTTTAGAGAATAAGCATAACCACACCCTCTCACAGAAACTCTTTACCAGAAGAAATGTTACAAATAAAAGTTGTAGCTTTTTATATGTGTAGTTCACATTCTATGTTTAAATGAAATTGGTTGGAGTCATTTTAATGAAAATAGCAGAAAACTGGAAAATACTTTCTAATAAAAACGCAACTTCCGGTCATCCAATTTTTTTTTCAAACTCGAAATTTCAACTACATATTTAATTCTAATTAATATTATTTAGATGATAGAATTGTGTAATAAACTGACATAGCATTTTAGAGGAAACCAACCCACCCGTCCCTCAGAAGTGCCCTTAAATGAATTTTCCCGGAGAAATGTTTCAAATAAAAGTTGTAGCTCTTTGTATGTGTAGTTGATGTACCAAGTTTGAAGAAAATCCTCGGAACCATTTTTGAGAAAAACGCATAAAAGTAAAAAAAAAAACTAACTAGTAAAGTGGTACTTCCTTCCGGTTTAGGAATTTTGATAGATAACGTACTGTCAGATCTCATGGTGATACCTAAATGGAATATCAAGTTTGAACCTTCTACGGTTTCTCGTTTTTGAGCTATGCTGTTCACATACATACACTCACACACACAGACCATTTGCTAAAAACCACTTTTTTGGGACTCAGTGGAAGTTGAAACGGATACTTCCGGTGAAAACTCGATATCGAAAATTTGACACGATTATAATACTTCCTCTTACTAGGAGTAAGAGAAAGGAAAAAAACATTTCTCCGAGAAAATCTATTTATGGGAGCTTTTGGAGGACCCAGTGGGGGGGGGGGGGATGTTTTCCTTTACAGTGCTATTTTAGTTTATTATACAATTATATCATCCATATAATATTACTGGAATTAAATATATGCCAAAAAATTCTGAGCGTGAAGAAAATCAGAGTTTTTTTTATTTTATTTTTGTTTTATATTTTCTCCATAAAAACATCGATGGATTTCATTAAATTTATTTTACACTAACTATGAATACGTGACGTATCACTTTTATTGGATTTTTTTTTTGTTGTTATTATGTTGGCATTATTGTAAGATTTTATTTTAATTAAAAATTCTCGTTTAATTATGTTACCATGTATAGGTATCACAGTATCACATAATATATATATATATTACCATTCAGATCAATCATTTGTTCTTGTCACATAAATGATATTCTTTTTAGTTGTAAAGCTTTTTTTTTTTTTTTTTTTTGTTATGTTTCAAGTTAGTGTGTGCAGTTTATTTATTAGGACAAGGCTAAAGAATAATAAATAATATCTAGAGCATACACTGGATAGTATGCTTGTTATTGGTGTGAGTTTAACTGAATTTAAATTATATAATGTGTGGAAAGATAGGTCAACATACTTATCTATTCAAGGTCAACATACTGTGTGATATACTAGATCATATTTTATAGAGAAACCATACAGATTTCTGCTGACACAAGAGGATACGAGGTATCTATCTATCTATACCACTTAAATTCTATTGGCACAAGTATAAAGGTTTTTCTGGGGCAGGTAGGTGTTGGTGTAGTGGTTATGAGCATGGACTTGTAAGTGGGAGGACCCCAGTTCGAGTCCCGCGTATAACTGCTAAATTTTATATTTGTTTAAAAAATGTTATTAGTAAAGTAGGTGCTTCCGTCCCCGTCCAAGACACCTATTTGGTAGTTGGACATTAAGCCCGCCTAAATAAATAGGCATTACTTTACTTTATTTTATAAAGGTTTTTCTGGGTTATCAAATGTAGACTGGGTTATCGATACGAGATCGGAAGACCGGCAATGCAATATAAGGCTCGAAGTACCAAAAACTAGAGATGTTGGTGCACTTTAAATAAAATAAAAAAACTTTGGAGTGAAACACACACACGACCTTCTCATACTGCTGTTAATACAATTATATATAAAAATTGAGTAATTTTCTAAAAAATTCAAATTTAATTCATTTGTCTTAATATAAATAATAGTGGTGGGGAGGACAAATATCTATTTAACCAGAAAGTTGTATGCATTATTAGGTCAAGTAAAGACGGTCAACCAATAAATAACACTAAATCAACCTCAGTTAAAATTTGAAATTTTAACGCCACAAAATTCAACAAACTAGCAAAAATCAATTCTTGTTTCCGGTAGAACGTTTCAAATGAATGTGATAGGTTTTTTTTTATTTGTGCATTTATCATCTTACAACAAAATTCTTGGGGTTGTTTACGTGAAAATTGTAAAAAAAAATTCGATAGCGAAAACTTAAGTATTAGCAGATATACAGTTTTTACTTTCTCTTACTCCAAGTAAGAAGAGGAAGTATTGTAATCGTGTCAAATTTTCGATATTGAGTTTTCACCGGAAATATCCGTTTTGTGGTCCCCCGAGTCCAAAAAAGTGGTTTTTAGCAAATGGTCTGTGTGTGTATGTGGACAGCATAGCTAAAAAAAAAAAAATCGTAGAAAGTTCAAACTTGATAATCCGTTTAGGTATCATCTTGTGATCTGACAGTACGTTATCTGTCAAAATTCCACAACCGGTAGTACCACTTTACTAGTTTTTTTTTTTTTTTTTTTTTGTTTTTTTTACTATTTTGCGATTTTCTCAAAAATGGCTCCGACGATTTTCTTGAAAACTTGGTACATCAATTACACATACAAAGAGCTACAACTTTTATTTGAAATATTTCTCTGGGAAAATTCAATTAAGGGCAGTTATAGGGGAAGGGTAGGGTAAGGTTTTCATCTAAGTGCTATTTCAGTGTATTGGACAATTCGCTCATCTGAATAATATTAATTAGAAATAAATAGATGGCCAAAATTCCAAGTTTCAAGAAAATTAGTAAATCGGAAGTGGCTTTTACTGAAAGTTTTTTCAGTTTTCGGGGAATTTCATTAAATTTGGTACACTAGCTATAACATTGGTCAATTATAATTTTGAGAAATGGAGTAATAGAAAGTTGTGTGAGTGTTTCACACCAGATTTTATTATTAGATCTGAGACTGAAGTGCTCATTCCTCATTCCTCTAAAGTGCTACTTCACTTTTCTATACAATTCTATCATTTAAATAATATTAATTAGAATTAAATATGTTGTTGAAATTCCAAGTTCGAATAACATAGGAAGAGCGTTTTTAACACCGAAAAGTATTTTTCAGTTTTCTGATATTTTCTCAAAAACGGCTTCAACGATTTTCATTAAACTACGAATGTAAACTGCACATATAAACAGCTACAACTTTTATTGGAAACATTTCTCCTGATAAAGTCATTTGAGGGTGCTTTTACCGAACAGATTTTTCAGTTTTTGCTATTTTCTCCCATAATACACCGACGTATTTCATTAAATATTATGGTGTACTAACTATAAGATTTGTGTCAATCACAATTTTGAGAACTGGAGTAAGGGAGTTGTGTGAGTGTATCATACCAAATTTTTTTTGTGTGCTATACTCGTAATATTACTATTTCTTGTGTGTTTTTAATTTATTAATGAATCAGTACATGAACATAATCATCATATCCAAACTCTATTGTTTGAAGTATTTTATTTTCCCTTAGAACAAAACCAAAATATGATTTGATAAGATGCCGCCAACTTTCGTGTTTGAATTCTGCTGACCACAAACCCTACACAAAAAACTTTTAAAAATCCAAAAGCATTTAATATTAAGTGGTTCACGCGGAATATAAATAGCTTCATAGCAGGGTAACTAATGTGTGGAATATAAAAAAAGAAATATTGGAGAATGAAAGAGAGTACTATGATTCTGGGGACATGAGTCATCTCCTATGTATAGATACAAAATATAAATAACTAAAGGTGGAACATAAAGGGGTCTGGGGGCGGAGTCCCTCCGATTGGCCTAGTTGCTCATTTATGCTATACTCATGGCATTTGCTTATTCTTAACAGAATCGTATTCCTATTTGTACAATTCGAAATAAAGGATCGCTAGGGGCGGCGGAGACTTTCACTGGCCTAGCTTTTACTTATCTATCTAAATGAACACTTCCACTCATATATTCATAGTAATTTTTGCAACTTGGCATAAGTAGGTTTTAGTGATAAAATCTTTTAGGGGGTACGTCCAATGTCTTCACCGTGCGACATTATCTAACGTTATCCATTACAAAAAGTGAGTGACACAAGTTCGGCGATTCTGTCCACAAATAAATTATAAAAATCGCAGTAATCAAAAGTGTTAGGGAAAAGCTAGGAGAGAATATAGGAGATATATTAAAGAGGTAATTCTAATAAAACATGTGTCAACTACTATTATCTAAAAAAAAAAAATGTTATTTTTCAAAATAAAGACATCCTCATTTATTCCAGAAACAAAATAATACAAATACACTACATTTGGCCGTCTCTCCTACTATGGTAGGATGGATGACGCACCATAGGTAGGAGACCTCTCCTCTGTGAAGGTAACTGGCTGATCGACATAAAACTTGGTAAACAGTATGTCTACGAGTCCAACTTTAATGACAGCTGGAAATCTTTCATTTCAATTGCAATTAATATAGTATATAAAAAAATAAAATAATTTACTAAGCGTTATGAAAACACACGCTGAAGCGTATAAGTGTTCCTAGAACACAGAAGAACACACAAAATAACTGAAGAATTTTGCAATATATTCGCTTCTGATCTCTCTCTACTCCTCCGACTAACTTCCATGACGCCACGGTGGTGGCAAACAAGAGAAGTAAAGCCTGCGTCTTCTCTCCTACCCCCGTCATCACCCCTAGCTTTCTTTACCCTATATAGAAATCAGAGGCAAAAATCACGCGATATTTAATCCAAATATGTAGACACAAGATTTTTTTTGGAAATGGGAGACAAAAGTTTCTACGTAGTTTTTTTCCTAAGTAAAGTCACACACGGATTCATCATCGCAATTCATTCATCACAAAAATAAGTACGTAATTATTTTAGGGGGGGGGATGTTTCAATTATCCCGCGAGATTCCAATTTAATGAAAATTGTTGTAGCTATTTACTAGAATATTCCAAAAAAAGAAAACTTATTCTTCTGTAAATTCGCATTTCCCGTTAACCAATTTCCTTCAAATTTGGAATTCTATCAATGCTTCTCTAATGTATATTAATATTATGTCGGTGATAAAGACGTCAATTATACTGAAATGGTAACTTTAGACGAAAGCATCCCTCCCCCCGAACCCGCAAAAAATAAATTTTCCCAGCAAAACGTTTCAAATAGAAATGATAGATATTTACAGGTGTAGGAAAATCTTGGAGCCGTTTCCGAGGAAATCGCGAAAAACTGAAGAAAACAAAAAATTCAGTAAAGTAACATTTCCTGTTGATGGATTTTATCCGTAACCTTCGTACCAAATGCGATGATAATATCTAAATGGAATACCAAGTTTGGAGCTTCCTATGACTTTTCGATTTTGAGATATTTTTATACACACATACACACACAGATACCATTCGCTAAAAACATATTTTTCGGACTCAGAGGACATCAAGACAAGTTGTATTTCCGGTGAAAAACTAATTTTTAAAATTTTGCATATTTGCACACTTCCGCTCACTAGGAGAATAAGAGGAAGAAGAAAAAAAAAAAATAACGCTAATTATTTTGCAAAATAAATAAAAAAAATCTGGTGTGAAACACTCACACAACTTTCTCTTACTCCAGTTCTCAAAATTATAATTGACAAATTTCATAGTTTGTGTACCAAATTTGAATGAAATTCGTGGAAAACTGAAAAAAACTGTCCAGTAAAAGCGGCACTTCCGGTTTACTAATTTTCTTGAAACTGAATTTCAGCCATCTATTTATTTCTAATTAATTATGTTTGGATAATAGAATTGTATAAACTACGATAGCACTTTAGAGAAAAACATAACCCCACCCCTCCCCTAAAAGTGCCCTTAAAAGAATTATCCCAAAGAAATGTTTTATATAAAAGATGTAGATCTTTGCATATTTAATTTATATATGAAGTTTCAAAAAAAATCGTCGGACCCATTTTTGAGAAAATTGCGAAAAAGAGAATAAATCATTTAATAAAGTGGTAAAGTAAACGCACTACCGGTTATCCAATTTTTTTCAAACTCGGAATTTCAACAACATATTTAATTCTAATTAACATTATTTAGATGACAGAACTGTCTATTAAACTGAAATAGCACTTTACATGGAAACCTAACTCCACCCCTCCCCCAAAAGTGCCCTTCATTGCATTTTCCCGGAGAAATGTTTCAAATAAAAGTTGTAGCTCTTTGAATATGTGGTTGATATTTCATGTTTAAAGAAAATCGTCGGAGCCATTTTTGAGAAAATCGCAAAAAGTAAAAAATCCAACTAGTAAAGTGGTACTTCCGGTTGAGGAATTTGACAGATAACGCACCGTCAGATCCCATGGTGATACCTAAACGTAATATCAAGTTTGAACTTTCTACGATTTTTCGTTTTTGAGCTATGCTGTTCACATACATACACCACACAGACACACACACACAACCACACCCACACTGACTACACGATCCGGCCACGAATCACACAGACGCATTTGCTAAAAACACTTTTTTGGATTTTTTCTCAGTTGGGGATGTTTGTTCTGAGCCCAAAAAGGATGTTTCCGGTCGTTGAAAACTCGAATCGAAAATTTGACACGATTGTGACAATAACTTCCTCTTACTGGAGTTTGAGAGAAAGTATAAAATGTTGCGAAACAATTTGTTGTTTTTTTTTTTTTTTTTTTTTTTTAATAACCTTCAAAAGTGCCAATTTTATCACTTATCAAATTTATTACCCACTATAGGTTAAGAATGAGAGTAGATTGCAAAGTATTAATTAATTACATGGCTGACAAAAAAAAGCGTATAGCGTAAGATTAGATAATATATATTATATACTGTAATGAGTCAAAAGTTTGAAATTTTTATAAATTAATCAAAAATTAAATCAAAGTTGGATTAGAAATCATCAATAATTTTGGCAAACGAGCTTAATATCCAATTTATGAATGTTTTAGTCTTCCAATAAATTTGTTCGGGTAAAGACATCAACGTCTTTCAAAGAAAACAATAAAAAAAAAAAAATTTGGTGTGAAACACTCACACAACATTCTCTTACTCCAGTTCTCAAAATTATAATTTTTATAGTTTGTGTACCAAATTTAATGAAATTTGTGGAAAACTGAAAAAAACTGTCCAGTAAAAGCGGCACTTCCGGTTTACTAATTTCCTTGAAACTCGGAATTTTAGCCATCTATTTATTTCTAATAAATTTTGTTTGGATGATAGAATTGTATAATTCATCTATGATACCACTTTAGAGGAAGTATAACCCCACCCTTCCCCTAAAAGTGCTCTTAAATGAATTTTCCCAGAGAAATGTTTTAAATAAATGATGTAGATCTTTGCAAGTTTGGTATATATTACAAGTTTCAAGAAAATCGTCGGAGCCATTTTTGAGAAAATTGCGAAAAAGTGAAAAAAAAATCATATAGTAAAGTGGTAAAGTAAACGCACTTCCGGTTATCCGATTTTTTCCAAACTCGGAATTTCAACAACATATTCAATTCTTATTAACATTATAATTGTATGACAGAATTGTCTAATAAACTGAAATAGCACTTTACATGAAACCTAATCCCACCTCTCCCCCAAAAAAGTGTCCTTAAATGAATTTTCCCGGAGAAATGTTCCAAATAAAAGTTGTAGCTCTTTGTATGTGTAGTTGATATACGAAGTTTAAAGAAAATCGTCGGAGCCATTTTTGAGAAAATCGCAAAAAACGTAAAAAAAACAGCTAGTAATGTGGTACTTCCGGTTGAAAATTTTGACAGAAAACGTACAGTCAGATCCTATGGTGATACCTAAACGTAATATCAAGTTTCTACTTTCTACGGTTTTTCGTTTTTGAGCTATGCTGTTCACATACATACATACATACATACATACACACCATTTGCTAAAAACCACTTTTTTGGACTCAGGGGAATCCAAAACGGATATTTCCGCTAAAAACTCAATATCGAAAATTTGACACGATTACAATACTTCCTCTTACTAGGGAGTAAGAGAAAGTAAAAATGAGCGAGTTAAGATTCGAAAAGACTGATTTGTACTGATGATTGAAACTAACTCTGATATGACACCATACATGGTTTCTTTTTAATTACTACAAAATTTTATAAGTGACAATGTTGGTTCTTAGGAGATTAGACCCGGCTACGGAGAGTAGAGTGACTACAATGTAGGCAATGTTGTCCTCATTAGGCAGTGTCTCTGTCTATCCCTAGTATAAACAGAAATGTCAGCTTAACCCCACACATAGCATAAAATCCTCTAGATTCTAGAATTATTTTTTTCAGAAAAATGTTCACATAGAAGTGATAAGATAAATAGAAACGGATAAGATAAGCTCAACGGTGATCGCGTTAAAATTCGTACGCGGAGGTCTTAGTTCGATTCCAGTACAGTATTGTCTCTTAGATTTTCTAGGGGATTTTAGGAACTGGAACTGTAACCGGAACTGGTGTTTACCGGACTGTGGAGTTGGGCGGGGGCTCCCAGGTGGTCAATTAGAGCACCTGCCATCAGAGCACTCTCTCGAGTCCTGCTTGCCTTAGAAGACTTATAGGTCCGAGAGGGGGCCTCGGCTGAGGCTTGTTGGCACCAGCTTCTCTTTATAGGTCAGTGCTCGTGGGCCAGCAGTGCACGGAGAAGCTTCCAGGGCTATGTAATATAACAGATCATCCCACATGAAACTATTACCCCCGCTACCACCCCAAATGCACACACTCAGCCACAGAAAAAATAGGACATTTATATTTTTCTACTAACATTCTAACTAGTATAAAAGTACAGTACTTTAATCACAGAAACTCCTAACTTTCTTGAAAGTAAACATTGAAAACAGTAGAAATTCATTTAGTGCAGGGCTTCTGGACTGGGACAGACATCGTAAGTAATGATTTTTTTTTTTAATTCCACATTATTTTTAATTTTATCCATAAATCACTTTATTATACAGAAAAATGGTTAGAGCTCTTGCGGTGGAAGGACATAGCGTACGAATTATGGCAGAATGCTTTTAGGTCTATCAAGTTCTCTGGTTCTTCGAGCAATCATACATTTTTAGGGAAACTCATAAATATGGGAAGTGGTCGTAGCAGGGTCACAACAGATAGGGACGACTGATTTTTTTTCCGCTTTCAGTTCTACGCAGCAATCGCTTTCTTAAGGCTACAGAGCTCAGGGATAATTTGTTATAAGTTCGGGGAGTTAGCTTAAGCTCTGGATATTGTAGGGGTTGGACCTCACCACAGACATATATGTAAATATATAGATTAGATTAGATCAGATTCTAACGGGAGGATTGGCTCTTCAGTCTGCGCCACCGCGACACCCCATGGATCTACTGTGGCACCCCCTAGTTGGAGACTCTTCCCCGATCCTGTCCTTTACCGGACTGTGGAGTTGGGGGGCTCCCAGGTGGTCAATTAGAGCACCTGCCATCAGAGCGCCCTCTCGAGTCCTGCTTGCCTTAGAAGACTTAATAGGTCCGAGAGAGGGCCCTGGCTGAGGCTTGTTGGCACCAGCTTCTCTTTACCAAAGAGGCGGTACCTTAGCCAGACCAGCCCCTCGCACTGACATACCACGTGCAGTGCCGTCTCCTCTTCTTCCTGACAAAACCTACACAGGCTATCCGTTGCCAGGCCCATGCGATGCATGTGCTTATTTAATCTACAATGGCCAGTGAGAACGCCAACTGCTATCCTTATGGCCACCCGGCCTAATTGGAGTAATTCCGCAGTTAGCTTGGGCGAGTGGCTATGAATAAACGTTTTCGCCTGCCTCTGGCCTGGAGTTTTGACCCACCATTCCCTTGATTGGTCCTGCATCAATGTCTTGATGGATGCACTCCTGAGGCATCTTGAGACGCCACAGAACGGCTCCGGCCCGATAAGTGCTCTGATTGAACCCTCCCAGGCCCTCATTGTCTCTATAATCCGAGTGCCCAGGTACCCAAACCAGGAAGACCTTATTATGGCTACTAATTTCCCTGAGTGCACCTAGGCAATCCCACACCAGCCTGAGCTGATCTCCCACCAGTCAATTGCCCGCAGAGCAGCCTGGCTATCCGAATAAATGACGACTCTGGAGTTATACACTCCCCGTCTTCTTATTTCGGCGGCGCAGATGGTAATCGTGACCAGCTCTGCCTGAAAAACCGTGGCTAGTCTTCCCAGGCTCATCGAGATATTACAGCCCCGAACACGCCGGCTCCTACTCTCCATCTTCTATCGTCCGTGTACCACATAGATTCGCCTGTAATTGGCGGCCCGTTCTTCCATACTCCTCTGTCTAGTATTAAGGGTTGAAGGGTTTTTTGGAGGCGTACCTAGCAGTCATTATATCCGAAGGCAGACCCAAAATCGGGTCCGCCTTCAACTCCTCATATAAATCCTGATAATTCCCAATATGCCTGGGATAAATGCCTGGGAGCTTGTCCCTATTGTAGTCGTGTGACGACTGCTCTTGCAACGCCTTGGACGTAAATGTGGAATGGTGGAAGGTTTAACAGGACCTCCAAGGCCGCAGTGGGGGTAGTCATTATGGCATCCGTCGTGCTCAGGCAGGCCAGCCTTTGAACATTTCCGAGCGCCCCAGACCCCTCCATCTGCAAGGTCTTTGTCCACCACACCTTTCCCCACCGCCCCGTGGGATGTATATATATATATATAATATTTAAAAGAAAAATCTGTCCATACATATACAAACACAAACAATCCCACCGAACCAACCAACTACCCAGGCACTCATTGAGAGAGGAAAAGAGAAAGAGGGTGGGAGAAAGAATGCGATGAAAGCGAGAGAGGGCGCGAGAGAGAGAGAGAGAGAGACTATTTGCTGATATAAAATATTTTTTCATACTTAGGATTTGTGGAAATAAATATTTCCAGTGTATACTTAATTTAGAAAATTTGACGTGACCGCAATACTTCCACCTCCTTCTTAAGATAAGGATTAAAAATAAGAATTCAATAAAACAAGAGTGCAAGTGTTCACTGAAAATGACTCACCACAAAAATAATGTATGTGTGTCAATTTTTTCTTTAAAAAAAAAAAAAAAAAAAAAAGACATCTGCTCTGTTTAAAAAAAAAAAAATATGGACATAAGTAAATATAGAATGTAATAAGTTCTTAAAATTAATGATAGCTATTTTTTATTATTTTTAACTGAAGAAAATAATGTGACCTAGTTTAATCTCATAATAAATAATGAAAAACAGGTCTCTCCATAAATTCAAATTTGAATTTATGTGTTTTGTCAAATAAAAATGATGATGCAATTAAATAATGATGGTTGATCATTGTAATACAATAATTACAGTTTTAACTACTTCATACGTATTTTAGAGAATACATCTTTAACTGATATAGCCACCAAAAATTCATTTTTGCCATCAAAATTTCATTGTTAAAGTAAAGAAAATAGCTAATTTTTTACTTTCTCTTACATCCTACTAAGAGGAAGTATTGTAATCGTGTCAATTTTCTATATCGAGTTTTCAACGGAAATATCCGTTTTGAGATCCCCTGAGTCCAAAAAAGTGGTTTTTAGCAAATGGTGTGTGTGTGTGTGTGTATGTATATATGTGAACAGCATAGCACAAAAACGAAAAACCGCAGAAAATTGAAACTTTATATTCCGTTTAGGTATCACCATGGGATCTGACTATACGTTATCTGTCGAAATTCCTCAACCGGAGGTATCACCTTACTAGTCTTTTTTTTTTTTTTTTTTTTTTTTTTTACTTTTTTGCGTTTTAAAAATGGCTCTGGACGATTTTCTTTAAACTTCGTATATTACTACATATACACAGAGCGACAACTTTTATTTGTACATCTACGGGAAAATTCATTAAGGGCAGTTATGGGGGAGGGTGGGGATAGGTTTTAATCGAAAGTGCTTATATCTAGTTTATAAAATTCTATCATCTAAATAATATTAATTAGAATTGAATCTGTTGTTGAAATTCCGAGGTTATAAAAAAAAAATCAGATAACCAGAATGCGTTTACTGACCACTTTAAGAAATGATTTTTTCTTTCCACTTGTTCACAATTTTCTCAAAAATGGCTCCGACGATTTTCTTGAAACTTCTTATATAAACTAAACATACAAAGATCTACAACTTTTATTTAAAACATTTCTCTGGGAAAATTCATTTAAGAGCACTTTTAGTGGAGGTTTGGGGTTACGTTTTTCTCTATAGTGCTATCAGAGTGGATTATACAAATTATATCATCCAAAAAAAATTAATTAAAAATAAATAGGTGGCCAAAATTCCGAGTTTCAAGGAAATTAGTAAACCGGAAGTGCCGCTTTTACTGAACAGTTTTTTCCAGTTTTCCACGAAGTTCATTAAATTTGGCACGACACAAACTAAAAAATTGGTCAATTATAATTTTTTGAGAATTGGAGTAAGAGAAAGTTGTGTGAGTGTTTCACACCAGATATTTTTTTTTATGTTGAACGAGGGGAAAGCGAATCATTCTTGACCAATATAATTGTTGACAAAATATTTTTTTTTTAATTGATAAAATGCCAGTAATTATAGGGGAATGGTGAAAACTGGGTTGGAAAATTAATTAGATAAATTATTAATATTAGAGAAATTAGAATAAAAAATGGACGTACGAGTGTTTCACAACAGATTTTTTTTTGTGCCCAGCCTATTCAATACAAAATGTCTTCACTTATGAAATGAGTGACGGTATTTTTTTTTTTTCCATTCTTTGAAATTTTATTTGTTTATTTATATAAACAAACATTCTGTATAACCTTCACACAAACAGATAATAATAATAATAAAAAAAAAAAAGTTAAACCACTATGTTTAACACAATAAACTTCAGTCAGGGACATAAACTGGCTCGAAGTCCAACTTTGTTTTCATTATAATTAACTTAAAACTAAACAATATGCCATTGTATTGTTTGTTGAGTACTCAACAATAGATTATATTAAAATTTAAAAAAAAAAAAAAAAAAAATTCAAACAATGACCAAAATAAAAGTACAATATTTTATAATTAAAAGACAATGTATTAAAATTAAAAACATATTATATTGAAAAACTATGAATTCAATAAAATGGTGAAAGTTCATCTAATGGAACTAGAAAAGGTAGTCATGATTTAATTTTTACTTTCTCTTACTCCTAGAGTAAGGAGATCGTGTTAAATATTAAAACATAAATTTTTCCCCGAAATATATAAAATATGTTTTAAAGTTCCCACAGAGTACGAAAAAAAAAAAAAATTTTTTTAGCCAAATTTGTACGTTAAAAAATGATATCACAAAAGCGAAAAAAAATCTTCGTATAATATATCTACGTTACATACAACAAATGCCTATCACTTGCATTTCATGTTAAGCTTTCCTCTAAAGTAACGATATATAGAATAATATTAATATTCAATAAAAAGTATTGTTAAAATATCAAATTTGAAAATCGGTTAACCGGAAGAAGATCTTTACAAAATAGATTTTTCAGGTTTTGCGGAAATTATAACGTTACATTTCAAACGTTAAAACTTGTGTTTGTTTACTATTTTGGCACTACATTAGTGGATTACAATCAATCAATTTCTATGTGCCATCTGTGCCAGACAATATAATATACACCACCACCACATCTGTTTTTACTTATGTTTAGAACAACTGAATGAAAAATGTTCAAGTTAAAAAGGAAATTTGTCAATTTTATTAACAACAGCAAAACAAAAGTCGTCGGGGTGTTTCACATTAAATTTTTTTTTTGGGGGGGGTGATAAATCATGTAATATGATTCCCGATGTATCTGTTAAGATGACTGATTGGCCAGGGGGTGTATCAAAGGAAAACACCAAAAATTTTTGGAGTGTTTTTTTTATTTATTAATAACCCGACGTTTCGGCAAATATTGTTTTCCTTCTTCAGGGGCTATCTTAGAATGGGAAAATTTTGTATGTCTTATCACAACATGATCAATTATGACTATGGTTATTAAGAGTGTTAAAACTTGGGAGTTTTGACTCATAACCATAGTCATAATTGAACATGTTGTGATAGATAAGACATACAAAATTTTCCCATTCTAAGATAGCCCTTGGAAGAAGGCAAACAATGTTTGCCAAAATGTCGGGTTATTAATAAAAAACACTTAAAAATTTTTTTAGTGTTTTCCTTTGACACCCCCTGGCCGATCAGCCCCATCTAACAGATACATTGGATCATTTCTAACGGCCAACAATTTGATAATATGATTCTTATTATTTATTCTTTTCCTTATTATAAGGTAGTAGAATAATAAATAACAACCTAGTCTAGAAGAGAGCGCCAATAATGGTGAGCTAATCCAATAAAGTGTTTAAAATATAATGCCACAAAAAACTCAAACTACAAAACTAATTTTCTTTTTTTTTGGAAAAATATTGCTAATAAAAGTGAAAGCTTTTGTATCTGTGCTCTTGGCATTCCAAGTTTAAAGAAAATCATTGTAGAAGTTTTCGAAAACAAATTATAAAAAAGAAAAACTGAAAAGCCTTTACTCTGTAAAGTCTCACTTCCGTTAAACCGAGTTATTTCCAATTGGGAATTCTATCAATGCTTCTAATGTGTATTAATATCATACATATTGAAGTAGTAGTTACTTTAGTGGAAAGCATAAACGCTACTGTTTCCCCTGAACCCCCCAAAAATCAACCCCCCCCCAGGGAAATGTTGCAAATAAAAGTGATAAGCATTTATGTGTATGTAGATTAGTATACGAAGATTATAGAAAACCATGTCAGAACCGGATAGTAGCTATACCCGGAAGATCTACGGATTCTTACATTTTCATGATATTTTTTGTTCACACATATACCAAGACGTATTAAAAAGCATCTATTTCCGGTGATAATTCAATTTCCAAAATCTGACATGATCGTAATAGTTTCCCCCTCTTACTAGGAATAAGAGAATGTAAAAATGATTTTTTGTATAATACTGAATTTTTTCAATATTAATTAATTTAACACCAAAAAAGAGAAAAGGGATTTCCTAAGACTAAAACACAGTTTATAGATCATAATATTACGTCAAAAAATTGCTGTGTCTGATTAAAATGAGTGAGTATAAAGAGAACCGTTCCCATTAGTGAGAGAATAAGCACTAGTCCACAGAGAATTTGCAAAATTTGGGTCATTCATTCAATTCGTATAATATACAACAAATTGCACATGCTAATTATTTAGTAATTACTTTTTATAAACGTTTATTAAAGTTCTGGCCAAGCAATAACCAAGGTCTGGCAAGCTAGGTGGGCCGAACGGGTTAAAGAAATTAAAATCAGAAACGAAATTCTCGCCCATCCACTCTCTCTCTCTCTCTTTATTGTCTTAACTCCCTTTCTTGACTTAAAAATCCTCAAACTGGTCAATATCACATTTAATGATTTTTTTTAATACTACATAAAATGATGGATTACAATAAACTGAAATGACATAATTTCAATATCCATAAATAATTCCATAAATTAAAATCAATTTTCTTGGATGTTTTTTGGCAATAGTCAAAATTTAAAGGAAATAGTTACAACTTAATTCTGAGAAAAATCGGGAAAAAACTGTAAAAAACTTTGTTATTAAAATAATTAACTGCGGTTTTATACGATTTTGATCGCGTCTGTGGATACTCAAAGGTAAAAATAATTTTTCGAACACACACACACACACACACACACACACACACATACACACGCATATATCTATATTTCTATGCGTCTCAAACGTACGCCTTGAGACGGCCCTGTATATCTACATTTTATAATAAGTAAGAACATTTTTTCGTGGTTGGATAACCTCAGTATTTGCCATACTGAAAAATAAAAAGTGAAGAAATCAAATCGCTGAGGTGTATTGTGGTACTGGGTTCGATTCCCATGTTTGCTATCTGCCACGACATCTGTCAAAAGTTAGACGTAGAGCCGTCCCAAAAAAATTGGGAAGACTTACTTTTTTTTTTTTTTACTTACAGAAATCAAATGCAATGTAGGAAAATTTTACTTTTTTTTGAGATAATTGCTAAGTTAAGCCGATCTTTATAGCAAACAATAACTTTTGCACTACATAAATAATTTCAAGAAATTGCAAGAAGTTGAGCCAATTAGAGAAAAAGGTTTAATGGTGAACACGGACAAATAAGAAAGTGATGGAATTGTATCGGAAGTTAGTAATGTTGAAAATTAAGTTGAAACACGCTTTGTGGGCCATGAAAAAAGGTTATAAAGGTGAAGGTAGATCGTGTTGAAAAACTGGGTCGCCCTAGTAGTGCTGAACGAGTTGAGAAGCGGGATGCTAGAACTACATACTTGAATATGGTAAGGACTGCCGTATTTGAAGCATCGAATAGGCCAAGGCTCACTCACATGGGCTGTAGCAACCAGTAATCATCGTTATTATAAAATAATTTTGAAACGTTAAACCTCAAACACTTTTTAATTATTTATTTCAATCCGAAATATTAATGCTTATATTTATTAATTCATTGGAAAATATCATTTATATGGTTTATATTAAAGCTGCCTAATTTTCTTTACTAGTCAGATTACACCAAAAGGCAATATTTAAACCTTAAATCATCTAGTTTAAATCAGATTATAAATTCAACAAAATATTCTCTTTTTTTCTTGTCAGAAAAGTCTTTCCATAAAACAAAAAATAAATCATATTTTGTTAAATATTAAAAAGTGAAAATAAATGATAGTATTTTTTGTTTGATTTACCTGATTTTTGGCAGCATCTCCAATAAGTCGTTCAGTATCGTTAAATGCCACATAGCTGGGTGTAGTTCGATTACCCTGATCATTGGCAATAATTTCCACTTTACCATGTTGCCATACTCCAACACATGAATAAGTTGTACCCAAATCAATACCAACAGCCGGAACTCCCATTTTTATACTTTATTCTTTGAAGTAGTTTCAATCAGTTGAAAGAAAAATATTGTGCAGTAGGCGTTGCCGTTGTTAATGTTAAAATAAGACTGCACTTGAAATGTAGTGACAGTCTAAAGTCTTCTTTCTCCCCACTCTTCCGTTTGAATTCTCTCACTAAAGTATTATGCTTGTTTACTAGCAAGAATTACATTCACAAACGTATTTATTTCTGAAAAGTAATAAACAACAATTTATTAAATTGTGAAATCATAATACATAGATTATAAAAAAAGTAAAAAAAATAAACTTTGTGCATAACTTAGCATTCCCTGGAAGCTATTCATATAAAAATCATCATATTGGTGATTTTTATAATAAATAATATATGATGTTTTTAAGAATAAGAAGTTAAAAGTTCCTTTCACTCTAAACAATATAAAAACATGGCCATAGATGATGCCTCATTTATCTTATTATATTATCCGTATCAGAATGATTAAATTTTTTTCACAATACGCTATTCATATTAAAAAAAAAAACACATATGTATACTATAATTATATGTATGTCAATTAGTATAATTAAAAAACTTAAACATCTAAAAATACAGCAATAAGCGAGTACGTTTCCAAGTTAGTAATGGCCGTTATATGAGTTTGTAGGATCACAAAATATGGACAATTATTCTATTGAAGTTATATAATAAATATTTTTATCACGGATATGAATGATAAAAGTATTAAAAAGTTTTAAATAATTTACAAAATATGTAATATTTAATATGTATTAGCTTCTCTTAGTCCCTAATATATGGGGAAAATCGTGTCGAATTTTCGATATAGAATTTTCACCGGAATACACGTTTTGAGGGTCCCCCTTAAGTCCAAAAAAAAGTGATTTTTAGAAGATGGTCTTGTATGTGTATGTGAACAAGGAGCTACAAATTATTATTATTTTTTTTTTTAAACATTTCTCCGGGAATATTCATTTAAGGGCATTTTTTGGGGAAGAGGTGGGGTGAGATTTTTCTTCTAAAGTGCTATTTCAGTTTATTATACAATAATTCTATCATCTAAATAATTGTTGTCGAAATTCCGAGTTTGAGGAAAATCGGATGACTGGAAGTGAGTTTTTACTGAAAAGAAATTTTTCACTTTTCTACTATTTCCAATGATTTTCATTAAACTAAGACTGTAAAATACATATTATAAAGGGTTACAACTTTTATTTGTAATGTTTCTCCTGGGTAAAGCCATTTAAAGGGGCTTTTGGGAGAGGTTATTTTTCATCTAATGTGCTATCTTAGTTGATTATACAATTCCAACATTTAAACAAAATTAATTAAAAATAAATAGATTGCCAAAATTACAAGTTTCAAGTGATGGTGTCCAGAAAAGAGCCTCAATAACTCTGACCTAACTCCGTATAACATTTGAAATTTATTTAGTTTTGTAAAGTTGCATTTTCGAAACTTTAGAATAAATAATCGATTTTCTTCAGATTCGGAATTCTAGCAATGCTTCTAATATACATTAATATTGTATGGGTGGTAAAAATGTATATTGTACTGAAGTGGTATTTTAAAAGAAAGCATAAGCGTTATGCTCCAAAAGAGCGTCCCTAGAACCCCCCCCAAAATTCAATTTTTTGAAAAAAGTTTCAAAATGGAAAATTGTTTCAAACAAAAGTGATAGGTATTTATATATTATGTAGGTATTATACGAAGTTTATGAAGCCGTTCCGGAAATATTGCGAAATACTGTAAAAATAAAGTTACAATTCCGGTTGATGAATTTTGACTGAAACCTTCGTGTCAGATACAATATTTCGTATACCTAAATAGAATCCTATGTTTCAGCTTCCTGTAATTTTTCTGTTTTTGTCATATTTTTGTTTACTCACTCCACACCTCCTACATCTATTTCGAAAATTTGAACGATCGCAATTTTTTCTCTTACCAGTTAGAAAGGGGAAAGTAAAAATGGCAAGTTAAACTGAATCCAAGCTACAAACGAATGCAATTTCTGTCAGGACAAAAGACTATATGGAAGTCATATTCGAAAAAATACCACATGCGAAGATTTATTTCTTCTGAAGAGAGACCAGAGATAAGTCATTTGTAACATCGCCTCTCTTTAATAACCTCAAAGTCTCAGAAATATGTTGGATGTTGAAACTAAGAAAGGAACTGTTATACCTCAATTATGCCCTATGGATGGAGAAAGATTCAGAACGAGAGATGTATCCTCTTTGTAATTGTCAAGCACAAGAGGATTTGTTTCATTTCTTGGCAGAATGTACTGCATTACTTGAAGTGCGGCTCCTCTATTACGGCAAATATTCTCATTCCTCAGTAGAAATCATTGTTTACCTAACCCGGCCACTGTCTTGTCATCCTTTAATTGCTTATGCTCGCCGCGCAAAGGAGAATCAGGCACGATAGGGTCTGAGATTCTTTAGGTTAATTTCTCTGCTTTTCTCTTTTAATGTATAAAATTAAGTTTGTATTATTTAATTACTATAGATTTGCTAATACTTTTATTTACTTTCTTATTTTATATTCAATTCTATTCTGTTTTAGTTTTATTATAATTTTTGTTTTCTTTTTCTTTTTCTATTTTGTCATTTCTTGTTTTTTTTTTATGGCTGTAAATTCTGGCCGACGGCTTTTTGGCCATGCTCTTGTACTAAAGTTCCTTTTTTATCATGTATTTATTTTGTTGTACCGTCAATTATTGAATAATTTTATCATTCCTTTGTATTATTCTTAAAATAAAGTAATAACTTATAATAATAATAATAATAAAATGTTTTTTTTTTTACTCTTGTGATGGAGTCACTCTGGAGCAAACTATGGTATATTTGATGTACATTTTTTAAAGATTTCTGTTGGCGTAGAGATTACCATCGCTCTGAAAGATACTGCTCATTAATCATGTCCGCTAGGTAGGCCTGCTTCATGGAACGTAGAAACTTTATCACTGGAATAATTTTTTTTTTTTTTAATTAACTATGTAAATTTTTACAATATATACATATGGGTCATTACCTACATACAAACAATTTCAATAAACACACCTGTTTATTTTTATTTTTTTTTGGCTTCCTGTACTGAGCAGATGGCCATAAAACATTATGCTTTATTTTTTATGCTTTTATTCTTTTTCCAAGTTTAGTGCAATTCTTCTTTGAATCTAAACAAGATTTGAGACAAAATTTATCAACCAAAAGGGCGGCGACATATATTGAATCCCCCAACCCCCGGTTCTGCGCGATTTTCTTTAAAAAGGCTCCAAGATTTTCATTACACTTCCTATATTATCTACACACATAAATACCTATCACTTTTATTTTGAACATTTTCTCCGGAAAGTGGTTTTTCGGATGATTATAGGCGAATAATAAAATTAAACATTCCTATAAAATACCAATTCTGTACAATATATGTTTTACCATCTAAATTATATTTTTATAGATTAAAAAGAAGCATTGATTGAGAATTCCAAATGTGAAGAAACATTTTCCTTAAAAAAAAAAAAAAAAAATTGATTTCAGATACTCGTAAGCTTTGTAAGAAAGTTTAATTTCAAATTTTATTTGAATTGGTTTTATTGGCGCTCTCTTCTGGATACAATGTAATCTTCTCTATCTGCCTGGCTTCGTAGGTTGGTACTTGTCCCCCCACTGTATTTATGTTTGGGCATATGAGTGGTCTGAAGTTTTTTTAAAAAAAGTTATTTTATATCATGTAACTGCATACTTGAAAGTCGTGAGAGTGTTTCGTACTAGAATTTTTTTTTTTTTTTTAAATTAAGGTTGGCTGCATTGTTTCAACTAGAATATTCTTTCACACAATTTTAAACAATCTCCAGAAAAGTCTGTCAGATCTTACTAATACCGTATCAATTGTTCATCCAATAAATCTTCATTAATATTCACAGTTTCCTTGGAATTTGCAGAGAAGTCTTTATTGATACTCAAAAGGTTATACAGTATATTTTAATTAAAAAAAAAAATGATACTCTTAGGTCTTGGGGTTGAAACCGCGTCAGTGGTCTGTTATAAATCCATATAATAAATTTTTGGTACCCATTTAATGGTTCCAAATTTTTAAATAAATTAAAAAATAAAAAGTCTAAATTTTGTCAGAATAATGACTTGATTTGCTAAGAATAGGCTTGGATTTTATGCTATAGTAAATACAAAATATAATTTTTATTTTACCAATTCTGGTTTGAATAATTACTAGCTGCAAAATCCATAGGGGTAAATTTCGATTATTGCTTCATTTCCATCCATTTTCTCCGACATTTTCAGGTGACATAAGATCTATTTTTAACGGCAATTGAAATATCCCTTTTTCTACTCAGTGTGTGCGGTTAAATCTTGTTTCGGAGTTATCAGTTGATAAGAAATCTGTGGTATCAACAACCGAAATGATAAAGTATGAGGTTATATTTTGATTTTTCTAGACATAATTAGACTGATTTGTTGAATTAGAATCTATACTGATTACATGTTTTGAGTGGTCTTCAAAACATACAATTTGTCCAATCAAAGGAACTAAGAGAAAGTAAAATATCATTTTAACCAAAAGAGAACGTTTTTTCAATTATATTTATCTGGATTTGATATTTGTGCTATTTTTATGCTTAGATAAAAATTGGTATAATATAATGATACAATGATTCCCAGTACAATTTTCTCTACCTAAATGTATAATCTCGTCGAGAAAATTGAAATTTAAAAAGCATTAACTATTTAGAAACCGAGAAAAACATTAAGAATAACCTATTTCTTTAATAAAAATTCAAATTATTTTTAACTCAATGAGACTTAACTAATGATTCAATAACTGTCAACTTGTTTTTTTTTAGGCTTAAAAATACGAGGTATATTTTTAGTACACCACCTACTTACCTAAATAAATAAAAAAAATCTGGTGTGAAACACACAACTTTCTCTTACTGCAGTTAATACAGTTATAATTTGACAAATTTTCTTTAAATTTCTAATTTTTACTAAATACTTCAGTTTTCTTCAATGTTATAAAAGTGAGAGAATCTAAATTTAATAAAATGACTTTTTTGAGGAAGTATAACCTCCCCTCCCATGAAATTTCTTTAAATGACTTTTTTTCGGAAAAAATGTCAAACAAAAGGTTTTGGTCTCTATAATTACACCTAGTATTACAAATTTTACTCAGTAATGGCTGTTTCAACTTTTATAATAGAAACTTCCAGATATTAAATTAGGTTAATATCGAAGCACTCAAAAGAAAGAACAGTATAGTACGGTGATAACCAAAGAAACAAATTAGATCATCCAAGAATGAGATCACATATATCTTATTTAGTTAAAAGATTTGGTCATATTATACTAAAATAAGGTGTAATTATTATGCCGAAAATTTCTAAACGTACTCCTTGCCGATTTGAAAGTTATTAAGAAAAATATGATTTAGATGGCTTATTATTAAGATTTATAGTAAAATGATAACTAGTTATTTTAATGAGTGCATCTCAACAATTTCATAAGTTCAATGTGGCAAATAATCGCCAATTTTATTAACAGGTTATTTAATACACCTTTAATTATATCGTACGAAATAATATTTTCGAATAAAGATTTTAAAATGGAAAATAAATTTTATAAAAATCTTCCATGAAGTTAATTAGAAATAATTTGGATTCCATACCTAAATTATATCTTGTTATTTAATTCACTGTGGTAAATGTAAAGTGCAAAAATAAAACTAAACAAGTAATTTAAGAAATACACTGTACAAAATCATGAGGTTAGAATTAGTTAAAAAAAGTTCTACCAAACATATATAGCCGAATATTGTCGAAAAAATCCGAATAAAAAAAAAAAATCAAATTACAGATTCATGAATAAATCACGCAATGATACGACTTGGGAGAGTAAAGTTTAAAAATAATTATGTAAAATCATTTTTGGATCAATTTGAATAAACTAGGAAATATGCATCTGGTATTTTATCCAACTAGCATGCATGTGGTGAGTGTAACAGAAACATTATGTTGAAGGGACCTCTCTACATGAACTTGGTGAATTTGCTTTGACGATGGATGGAAATCCGAAAACCGGCCAGGAACAATATAAATATGCATGCTACGACGGATAAAATACCAGATTTTATCCAGCATTGCGGACCCATCTACGACTAGAAAATAATTCTAGACCAGGAGTTCCCACCTTTTCATATAACGATCCTTTTATGAAGACTAGATATCTTTTAAAACTAATTATAAAATATTGCCCCTTTGATTTTTTTCTTCCTAGGAGCCTCTACAGCTCACTATTCGGCGATGAACAATGTTGTCTATAGCGAGTGAACATTGTCGGCGGAGGCCGGCAGTGAACTGAGAAGGCTCCGGGAGCCAATGACCATAGAAGACGCTTCTTAAACAAAAAAATAATAATTTTCTTCCCTAGAGAATGTGAAATCTTTTTTCCTTTCATCTCTTTATACATTATATGTAGAGGTTATTTCAGGGCAGGAAGGGCGCAGATTTTTTATCGAGAAGTGATCAACAATTTTTTTTGGGAGTCAAAAATTGTTGATTACAACTCGATATATTATATAAATGTAGGAATGAATAATTGCTCAGGCTGCAATAATTACTCTAAGCTGTATAAGAAGTCAAATAATTGGATCATTGACTTATTCCGATTTGATTACAGAAAATATATTGTTCTGATGTATCTCTTAGTTGGCTGATCGGCCGGGGGGTACCATAAGAAAAACACTAAAAAATTTTTTTAAAGTGTTTTTTATTAATGGCCGAATTTGAAAATATATTGCCAGTATGGATCTATGCTAACCATAATCTCAGGAGTACGTAATGTCGGTGATTCTGCACGTTTTTAAGAGTGAAAAGTCCAAACTTCAGGAAGGGATTTCTTGGTGAAAAGGAGAACAAAAGTCTTTTGGAGCTATCTGGAAATTAGCTCACTTCGTTTGGAGTTATATGTTTGAATACTAAAATTGCGGTTATTTGCCACATTGAACTTATAAAATTGTTGAGGTGATTTCATTTTTTAATTTTTTTTTTTTGAATGATCTGTTTTCAAAATGAACAGATCAGATGCTACATTTGTTTTACTTACTTTATTCATTCTGGTTGCACTACTGCTTATGGATCAACAAAGTTTTGATAACAGATACTAATACTATTATTTATATTATGGCAACACTAGTTTACTATTAATTTTAATTTGGTTTGATGTGAATGCTGCATCAACCTATGGCAAGCCACTACATAAACTAGAAATTAGTGAGTTTTTAACTTTTGACTTCGTTCTTTAAGTAAGAGAACTCATTTGTTACGTAATGCTAAATCGTTATTTCGTCTAAAAAAGTTCAAATTTATTCGGGATGAATGTTTTCGAAATAATAAGCTTGTATTGATGCACAGTTTCAGCTTAACTTGCCTTTCCCACTTGTACACTTACTGATGATTACTTTGGTACAATATTCAAGTTCAATTTCGCTGAAGTTTTGACTAGATACTTGAAACATCAGACTTGTTATCCTAAAAAGTGATTTCTTTAGGATTGATTTTTGGTAATGTCCAAATTATATAATATATAGATGTCTAAATTTTTTATATTTTGTGTAGCTTTTGGACCCGGATTACTTGGTTGATGTATGTTGACTTTTATAATGAACAATAGGAAAGAAAATTGTATATTTACTATGACTTGTAAATTGTTTTTAGGTAGAAAAGGAAGGTTTATTTAATCTCACTTTAATATTCACTTGCTGGACTCTAATGACCTTAGAAGTCGATGCGTCCCCCAAAAAATATTCACTTGGATCTCCAGAAACTGTTTCCTGCAAATAACCATTTAGGCACAATTACAGATGACTGCACTCATGAGGCATTTTAAAGAGCAGACCTTTTGGGCAAGGCGGATCTCCTGCTGCCTGTTATACACTGAATGCCGATGTACCCAAACTAGAAAAACTTTAAATGAAATTCAAATCGTCAGTCCTTAAAATTACAATGAGTTATTTGTATGACAATGGCCAGAGGAGTTTTTAAAGAAAAAGAATTCTCCTTCAGCTCCAAAAGACTTTTGTTCTCCTTTTCACCAAGAAATCCCTTTCTGAAGTTTGGACTTTTCACTCTTAAAAACGTGCAGAATCACCGACATTACCTACTCCTGAGATTATGGTTAGCATGGATCCATACTGACCATCTATTCTCTGTAATCAAATCGCAATAAGTCAATGATATCCAATTATTTGTCTTCTTATACAGCTTAGAGTAATTTTTTGTAGAGTTGCAGCCTGAGCAATTATTCATTCCTACATTTATATAATATATCGACTTGTAATCAAGAATTTTACTAGTGATCACTTCTCGAAAAACATCTCATTAGAAAAACCTTATTTTGACTACAGATTTCCATGAGGATACCCAAGCAGGCCCACACCAATCTCGAATTTACCTGGTACTTATGGCTCGTAGAGAGCCTGGCTGTCAAAGGCAACGCGAAAACTCAGTAGTTATGAACACCTTGTCTTTTTATCTCACTAGCACAGAATCAGATAATTCTGTGCTAGCCGGAAAAGCTGTGTAGATAGACCCTACCTAGGCTTAACCAGATGTCACATCTTGAGGATTAACCCCTACACTCTCAAAGCTCCTCCACACCCCCAATCTTAAGTGTGTGACACAGATGATTCAAATCTTTTGTTTCATAAAAATTAATATTAATAAAGTATTAATAATAAAACTCTAATAATTTTTGTTTATTATTATTATTATTATTATTATTTGTATCATTAACATTATTACTTTACATGTTTAAATAATTTTCAAATACAACATACTTTTTTTTATTCCCTTTTCTCAAGTATACAGTGTCACATAAAAATTCAAAAGATTTTTTTTTTTTATATTATTATAATTTTTGGATTCATTTTTATTTTCGTTTTATTTTACTTTTCACAAGAATAAACAACTTGTAAATTCACTACTAAAGCGAGTTTATTTTTTTTAAGGTAAACAAATATTTATGTATAATTTTTACATTTATTTTGAAAATAAATAGGTTATTTCCACATACGGCAGAAAGAGAAAGTAAAAATAAAAACTAAAGAAATTAAAAAAAACAAAAAAACAGTGAATGTATCATATAACCGGTGAAGCATAAGTTTTATACATAAAAATTGTGTGATGTGTGAATTTATTTCTTAATTTTATACATATTTAGCTTGTTATTATTATAATTTTTAAAGTGATATCCATTAAACAACTTGCTAGAAAAGTCTATAATTATTTATTTATTTTTTTTTTTTGAGCATTAGGGATATTATTTTTTTTTACATTTATTAAATCTATGGTGTGCAGATATTTTTTTTGTAGCTAGTGTAGTGTTGTTTTTTTTTTGTAAAATATTGTGAATTTCTGACAATGACACTCAAAATCTGAATGCTCTTTTTTAGAATATCTTTGTTTCTTTTTTTTTTTTTTGGCACGTACCTAGGTTTTTATTTTGCAACCTATTTTTCTTTGAGCAATTCTATTCAGATTCATTTATTTTTTTTTTTTTTTTGGTTATTCTTACAGTTTTGTGTATTCATTATTTTTAATTCAATTTTTTCCATTTTAAACATTAACATTTAATGGTTCATTTTTTAAATTTATTTTTTGGCCAACTACGGAAAAAATATTTTGCTAAATTATTTCCTTTATTTATTCATTTATTTATTTTTTAAATTCAAAGAACCTGTTTATTATTTTATGCACTAAATATCAGTGTGAGTTATTATTTATGATTGCTTTCTTTGATTTTTTTATTAATGAACACATGGACTTACATAAAAACAAGTTTCTTAAATCATTCCACATGCTGTTTTTTTTCCTAGTGCATAAATATTTAAACAGATTTATTATTTTCTTTTTTTTTTAATTATTATTTTCTTCATAAAAACATCAGGGAGATACATTTAAAATACTACAGCAACAATTATATACAATATTTATCACACAAAAAATGGAAAAAAGCACAAATGTCATTTTTTTGTTTTGTTTTTAAATATTTATTTTGCCCCAGTTTTTTAATCCAATGTAATTTTTGGAGGGTTTAAAATAAAAGTACAAATGGGGCACATATATGTATTTCTCACATGAAATTCTCATTAAACATCTCGACTTAAGCCTCTTTTTAAATTTTTTTTTGAGGGTTAAAAATTTTTTTTTTTTTAATGTAGAAATGTTTTCCACCACGCACACCCAGAAATTCGGAGCGTAAAGTATTTTTTTGTTTACATTTTTAAGTATATTTTTTGTTACATAATATGTTTTTTTTGTTTTTTTTTTTAATAACACTCAGCCCCATTATAAGAAATAAGGCAAATACTTACTAAATCCATTTTTAATAAAATATTAGAACAAGCGAACATGAGACCTTTTTTTCTTCCTAGGGAATGAGGGAGATATATTAAAGGTATGGAATGTAATATAATTTCTTTTATTCAGATTCAGATTTTATAAAAAAAAAAACATTTTTTAAAAACATGTCTTAAATTGTTTAATTATTTTTATAATAAAGTTTAAAGAAGTATTTTATGGTCGACGGAATTTTTTAGTATTGTCGTTTTTTTGTATAAAATGGCAGCAAACTGGGGGCGCGTGGTAATTTATTTTTATTTATTTATTTTTTTTTTTTAAATTAATTTTTCTCTGGCAGGTTACTGAATTAATGGCGATGATTGGGAATCACTGAAGTCCAGTGCATAATACATATCTGATGAATCTAAAGCTGGAAATGGACGTGATTGGGCTAATGGTTCCTTATCTTTCTCCAAGCTGTAACAACAGATTAAAAACAAAAAATTATACACAAATTGTAATTCTATGATCATAATAATAAACAATCTGGTATTTGAGTGCATCACTGCTTTTTAGAACTACCATTCAGTCTTTGGACAACAATTATCTCTGAATAATTCTGTTCAAGCAGATATTACTTGTAAAAAAAAATGCTTAGCCGAATTTGAGCAGGCGTAGACAAGATTATCAGTGGACAGAATCTATGTCAAAATATCAATAGTAGAGATCGTAATTCCTTAATATTTGCGATGTATATATACTTTATTATACCTTAATGTAAACTGATATGTAATGCATTAAAAAAAAATTATCTTCATTATAAAATGTGAAAACATATATGGTACATGTATGTTTCAACATGTTTATCATTTAATAATTGACTATTTATCATCGAAATAAACCTTATAATCGAGTTGTTCTGTGGTGGTTCGGCAGAGCTGGAAAGCATAACAGATACTTTCCGTGATAGCCTGCTTCTTTTTGTGGTCATCGACCGGTTTCAGGCGTTCGCCTATCATCAGGATGTTTTTGTCAAAACAGTGTGATAACATAGACTTGCACAGAGCAAATTTATTTGATACTCAAATACAATAAATTACAAATATTACAACAAGTGTTTTATGTCGTTATTTCTACATATCTATTACTTATTATAAATGATGAGAAAGAAATGTCGCTTCATCAGAGGAGCTCAAGAAGGAGTGTATCAACTAAATTTGCTCTGTTCTAGGTTGTTTTTTTTTTCGCCATACAGCCAGCGCTCATGTCATTAGACTATAATATATTTTAAGGGAGGGAGAGTGTTCAGAGTATGACGATTTTTATTCAAAAGCTGTTCTAGGTTATCACACTGTTTTGACAAAAACTTCATCTTGATGGGTGAACGCCCGAAACGGGTCGATGACTACAAAAAAAAAGCAGGCTATCACAGAAAATATCTCTGATACTTATAATCAAGGACTACAAGCTGTATACAACATTATTGAAGGCAACGTTATTATTGATTCAGATTAAAATGTTCAACAACTTTTATTTTATTTACTTCCCTTTGGACTCAAATAACTCTAATAACTTATTCGAAAATTTCAACGTTTTCAAAAAATCATCAAAATTAGCAACTACTGAATAATGTTGACTGATACATTTAAGAACACAAGAATTAGACTAAAATATTACAAGTTTTTTATGTAGTTTATTTCTACATATCTATTACTAATTATAAATGATGATAGAGAAATATCGCTTTATTATTTCTTAAGCAGAGGAGCTCAAGGGCTTCTCTTGAGTCTTTGCGTCTAGGTTACGAGAAAAAACAAATATGTCACCTTAAAAAGGCCTTTATATTGCACAGTTAGCACAGCAATTGATGAAATATATACTACTCTTAATCCCAATTCGTCCCATGTCGTCAAAATCTGCATGGATATCGCGATCCCCAATTTGGTATTCTCAGTAATAGTAAACTGCTGAAAATAAACTTGTCACAAGATGTCCCAAATTGTTAAGTAATCTTAATAGATTTTGTTTCAAAAATGGCCCTGCACCGATTTCCATTTCATGTTTACCATTTTCATTTTCTTGGGTGTTTCCTACTTCTCATATTTGTTTTATAAACAAAATAACTCAAAAGCGAACAATCCTAGGAAGCACCAACTTGATATTCCGTTTGAGTAACCAACAAGAAATCCGGTGCGAAAAGTTTGGCCATTTTCAATCGGATCTGCAATTTACGGATTTTTTCACTATTTTTTCTCATAAATGGATCTAAATTTTTTTCTTTGTTTAAACATAGCATGTAACTATATATATTTAGGTCTATCAGTTTCTTCTTGAAATATTTTTCAAAGAAAATTAATTTTTGGAGTTCTGATCTTTTCTGGGGGTCTTCCCCCCAAACTGCCATTACAACGGTTTTAAAATTGATATAATAATAAGGTCTGGTATTTTATCCGTCGTAGCATGCATATTTATTTTCTTGCTGACCAGTTTTGGATTTTCATCCATCGTCAGAGCAAATTCACTAAGTTCGTGTAGAGAGTTCACTTCAACGTAATGTTTCTGTTACTTGTTACTCACACTTGTTGTTGTATAATAAACTAATGCCGTTAGTTCTGACCTTCGCTACTTCGTTAAACTTCGCTAAACTAATCTATTAACTGTAGCTTTCTTCTTTTTCTCAGTCGGTTAGTTGATAATTATATACAACCAACAAGTGTGAGTAACAAGTAACAGAAACATTACGTTGAAGTGAACTCTCTACACGAACTTGGTGAATTTGCTCTGACCATGGATGAAAATCCAAAACCGGTCAGCAAGAAAATAAATATGCATGCTACGACGGATGAAATACCAGATGTTATCCAGCATTGCGGATCCATCCACATATTAATCTATAATAATAAGGGGTGTTGAGATTGTAAAAATGCCTACTTTTAGTCAAGATTCTCTTCAATCGTGGAATTTTAACAATGCATTTAATATATCTTAATAATACATATAGGTAATAGAACCATGTAAACTACAGAAATGACACTTTAACAAACTTAAATGTTTCTACTTTTTCAGAACAATTCAAAAATCAATTTTTCTGCAAAACGATTTGAAACAAAAAATAATAGGGGCGTTAATGTATGCGAAGTTTAAAGTAAATCAATAGTTGGAACTATGTTTGATAAAATCACGAAAAGCTAAAATTAAAAAAAAAAAAAAAAAAACAGTAAAAGTAGCCGATTCATTTTCCGATTGATTCATTTTTGAAATATTTTGTTCACATACAGATTTGCTAAACATTTCGTTTTTCACAAATTTGTTTTCTTTTTGCATCCGCCATATTATGAGCTCGGCTATTCTCTGGGATACGCGGCCCAGTAAAAATTTCATTATTCATTATTTCAATTAAAATTTTTTTCCACAATTTTGTAAAAACTTATACAGAACAAGGGGGAAAAGAAAGTAATTACTAAAGGAAATTGATTGGAACACCCAAAAATGACAATGAACTAAAGCAAAAATAAGATGAAATTAATTAATTTCATAAATTAATTATGAATTGAGTAGTTTATAAATTTTGATGGACTTATGTGAAATATAACATGTCTATTGTTCATTAAAAAATATTTTTAAAAATAAGTTGAAAAGTGGTCTCTTAAAGTTTTGTAGGGACAATTAAAAGGTTTAACTCCATATTACTTAGCTTTGTACCTCCTTTTAGAGAATCTTAAATAGATTCTTATAATAATTAACAGGACAGTTTACCATACAGTCCACTTCTTTTACCTGTCATATGTCACAAAATCATACCTATATGCTGAAAAATTATTTTAGAAATAACAAAAAAATAAATAAATTGTTACCCATTCTTTTTGAGCACAGCATCAAAACGGCTAATATTGTATGGCAAAAGTGGTGAAGATTTGAAACAACAATGTTTGTAAGTCTCATGCATTCTACAATGACAAATGATCACCTGCATACACAACAAAAGTTTAATCATAATTAATATTTTGAAATAGTGCATTAATTTTATGTATTGCACGCATTAAATTAATAAAATAATAAAACCATAACTTACGGTGACAATAACAATTAATATAGCACAAGCCAATGTTCCAGCCGCAACGTATACATTATGTAAATGATCCAGATGTATTGAAACTGGAGCTCTGGCCATATCCATTGGCATTTGTAAATCCATAGGTTGATCGTTTCCATCTACTTCAATTGTATCTGATGCACTTGGTATTACCTCAATTATAACTTCTTCTACAGCAACAACAACAAAAATTATTTCAAATCATTTTTGCAATACTAGAACCTTGGACAAAATCATAAATATAATTATAAATTAAAATGGTAAACTATAATAAGATATTGAATTTTATCTTAACTATGATGTAATTTTATATTATTAACCTTTGATTGTATTAAGGCTGCTCTTTTAAAGCTGTATAATAGCAGAAGGAACGTGGTTAAAAGATTAATTACTTGGCCTGCATTAAATTAGAATAAAAGAAATTTCCTTTCCCTCCAACAGAGAGTGAATGAGTATACATATATAAAGGGTGAACTAATTTTGGGTGACAGATTAAATTTGTAGCCGAAAAAACTGGTAATCATATAGTTAAAAGTTATATTATCCAGTGCTAAATCCAACCTTCAAGTTATGCCATATATGTTGTAATAGTTAATTTTTATTACTTTCTCTTACTAATGTAATATATATATATATGCGAATGTTATGTATATCATATAGCGAATGTTTTATATATAATATATAATATAATAATTATATATCTATATATATTAGTATTATATATCATCTATCTATATCTATCATATCTATAATAATCTATCAATATTCTGATATATATCATATCTCTTTATATATAGCTAGATCTCTATATATATATATATATAGATATATAGCGAATTTTCACTAAAATAAATATCTATTGAGGCACCCAATAAGGAAACCTGTTTTTAGAAAATTTGTCTGTGTGTGCACATGGCCATAGCTAAGATCCATATCAGGGGGCAGAAAATGAAATTGTCACATATTCCTTAATATTTTTGAATCCGGATAAACTGAAGTATATTTTATAGGGGGAAAAAATTACCAGAAATAACAGAATAGCTGTAACTAAAAATATCTGTAGTTTAAGAAAAGGTTTTGGCTTTTTGAATGCTAAGATGGCGATTTTTATTGATGAGCGTATGGTTAGCACGCCGCGTTTCCCACCGCCGTTAGTACTGGATTCGCTACTTCGTTAAATTTCGATAATGTTATCTATTAACTGTAGCCTCCTACTTTTTCTCATGATGTTGGATCAACATCGTCTTTGTCCTGGAACTAAATCCCAAATTCACGCACTAAAGGCATGTGCGCTAGCCACTAGACCAGGCCAAGGCGTACAGCAAAAAAATAACTTCATGACAAATTTTTGAAACACTTCTTCTTAAGAATTTTCTATTTAGGTCCTCACAAACGAATCCATCTACTTTTGAGGGTCGCGTCTAATTGATTTAGAATAAAGTGTTTCAATTCAATTTATTTCCTTTCTAATTCACTTACCCAGAAAAATCTGTTAAAATCTTATAATTGGAAGACATTCGTTTTAAAAATCGCAAAATCAACAACTACTAAATATTTTTGACTGATAATGTAAGCAAGCAAGTATTTATTTTAGAAATATTCACTTGTATTTGTCTAATACTTCTTTCTATATATCTGTTATTTACTATAAGGGATGGTTAGAGAAATATAGCTTTAATATCAAGACTTTATGGATCTGAGTAACTTCAATGAAAATTTCAATAGCAACTATCGGTACTTGAATTTCTGATAAACTGGTCATTTCTACATTTCGTTAAATATTTTCAATATTATTTCCTAGTTATAATTAATGAAGTAAACGGGAGCGCCAACATATTTGGATCTATTTGTGAAAAAGAATTATGTGTCTGGCGAAATCTCATTTATCTTGCAATTGTTTCTCAATAATATTGAATATTTGCGATTGCATTTCTCAAGGCTACAGGGGTTGTCTAAAATAGACATCCCTACAGGGACTTGTAAGAGATTTCCAACAAAGAAAAAACTGAGTATGAGCGAATGACTTATTCGGTGAAGGGAAGATTGGGAACTACATACTGAGAAATGCACTTGATAAGGAAAAGTTATAAGCTTTTAGATTCTAATATAGTTAGCAATATTATTGTCTGTAAAGCTTTATAACCCGTTAGAAATATGGACAGTTTTGCTGAAGAAAATTCCATATCTTAGAATGAATTAGAATCTTACCATTGCAAATTTTCCCAGTAAATCCAGGCCTACATGCACAGTAAAATGAATCAACACTACTCCAACAAGTTCCACCATTTCTGCAAGGATTAGCACTGCATGCCTGAAAAATAAATATTATATAAAATTTATTATTAGACCTGTATGGATGACTCGCAAAAAATATTGTTATACTAGACTTACCGCCCTAGTTGGTATGATACAATTTGTTCCTGTAAATCCTTTAGGACATTCACAAGTATATGTATTTCCTTTATCCTGACAATAATGGTGATGTGAACATGGATTTGGTATACATAAATCTTTCTAAAAAACATAATTTTTGGTTTTTACTATGCACTTAATATTTTCAAAATTAATTATAGTTTAGTATAAGAACAGCCCATTAGATGTTTAAAAAAAGATTATTTATATTCAACAAACAAGAATGTTATTTAGTTATAACAAGAATGTAAATATAAACTTGATCTTATAATGTAATTCCTGATTTGAGAGCAGATACATATCATATTGAACCCTCAAAAAATGATGTATAATAAAAATGAATTTTTAAATTTTCGTAGTGATTTCAGACGCATCACTCGACTGCTTACAATAGCAAACATTAGGGCAGCCTTAATCTACTTGAATGCTTATACACATCATCTTACACTTAAGCGGGAAGAGTTCCTTTGACGAGTTTAATTCATTCCTCTTTTTTCTAAACTTACTAATCCAATCCTCCCATTTTTCTAAGTTAACAATAGCTTCTCTGGCATGTTTAACTAAAAAAACTTGTACTGGTTTGTGAAGTTAACCATCGTCACATTGGTAAGAGATTCTAACACAGTGAAAACTGAGTATGAGCGAATGACTTATTCGGTGTAGAAAAGATTGGGAAACTCCATACTGAGATATAAACTTGATATGGAAAAGTTATAAGCTTTTAGTTTTTTATTCAAACAGAACTCATGCTCCCAAAAACAGTGGAAAATAAAACCAATGTAAGCATGCTTATGGGCAATTTGCTTGTGATTATGTTTCGAATAAAATAAACAGATTTGGTGAGGCCACAAGTTCAACTTTAAACAGTCGGAAAATTATTTTATAGTTGGACGCTAATGTACTTTTAAATTAGGCTGACCAGATGACCCGTTTGGAATAGCAGACTAGCGCTTTAATATCATACATCGATCACCTAATTAACCTCTGCCCCTTTGCGCAACAGCCTACGAACTGCCAAACGGTGAACTTTATTTTCTCCACCGTTTAGTTCTGGCTTTAGCTACTATATGTATTATTAACTGTAGCTGCCCAGTTTTTTCAAAATGCGGTCAACATCATTTAACCGGAATGGAACCCTGAATTCTCGCACCAAAACGAGTACGGTATCCACTAAGTAAACCAAGGCCTGGGGGCCATTATTATAAATATTTAGGCTTAAATATTGACCAAATCACAGGCCGCAAACTATAGGTCTTTGTTAAATATTACAATCAACTTGGGAAGATTCGCTGATCGGAAACTTTCAAGAAAAGAAAAATAAGTACTGAGAATGCTGCATTCCTAAGTGGAATTTATAGAGTTAAATCTTCGTTCTTTGCCCTTGCCGAGTACTGAATATCTGAGGTATGCTCAAATATTTCCATAGCCGTACGAACAGATTTTTATATTTCATGAGTTTAGCAATACTAGAGTTTTTCTGTACCTGCATGTATCAATTTTGCTTAAAAATTGTAATTTTCAATTTATGCCACATGTCTAGGAAAAAAATCTGTATGATTAACTAGAATCATTGAAACCTAATCTAGTTGTATAAAATAAAGATTGTAATATAAAATCTAAGATATATAGTTCCTTCTACAAGTTTCTGTGTTGGTATTGTTCCAATTTACATCTTTTTTATGAATTTCCATTGTTCCATTTTGTCATTCCTTTTATGAATTTCCCTTACTTCCTGTTTATCCCTGATTGAATTATGGTCAGCTTACCTCAATGCAAATAAAATAAAATCAAACCTTTATCTGACATCTCTTGCCAGTATATCCACGATCACAATTACAAGAATAACTATCAATATGATCTGTACATGTTCCACCGTTCAGACATGGGTTTGAATCGCATTCATTAAATTCATCTTGACATTGACTTCCGGTGAAACCTATAAAAAACATTATTTTAATAAGGTGGTTGGATCCGCAATGCTGGAAAACAAAAGATTTTTTCCGTGATATCTACTTCATTTTTTGGTCTCGAGGTTTTTCTAATTTCAGGTTTATAAAAGTGTATTGTCACATTCTTTATTAATTGAACATGGGCGAATGTCCAAGCCACAAAATGAAGCAGGCTTTCACGGAAGAAATTTCTGATATACTGAGACTATATCAAATTAAATAAAATCACTTTTATTCATATTTCTTATGCTTGAAGTCCAAATAAAATATACATAAAAAGGATAGTGGCTGAATGAGAACAAAAATAATAAATAATGCTAGCATTAAACAACAGTACCTGGTTGGCAGAAACATTTGTAGCCGTCTCGTTGATCAACACATATTCCATGCCTGCAGGGTGATGAGGCACAAGCATCTATAGCATTCTGACACTGTGGCCCAGTATAACCGGGTGGACAAATACATTTATACTGTTGTGCGGTTTCATTGCTAGGTTTACATTTACCACCATGATGGCAAGGACTACTTTCACATGGATCAGATGTATCTTCACAAACTTTCCCCGTGAAACCTATAAACAGAATCAGAATCAGGCCCATCCTGTAAATTACAAATGCATCGAAGGAAGTAATACCGTTTCTTGGCGAAAAATCGTCAACTACTCACAAAAATTATTGCTTACCATAAGGGCATAGACACTGGAAAGTTGAACCTTCTTGTCCCTGAGATATATCCACACATATACCATTATTTTGACAGGGACTATGAAAACAAGCGTCTTTCTCTTCACAATGTGGGCCAATATAACCAGGGCAGCATTCACACTGGTAATCTTCCTGTAATTAAAATTGTATAATACAGACTAATATACAAGCCAAAAATCATTAAAACAAACGATTTAATATATTCTTTGTATTTTACGAATACTATAAATATGATTAAAACAAATAAACAAACAACATAATCTTCTCCAATACCTACATTTTATTACATTTCATTGTCATTTTATTTCCCATTTACAATTTTTTTTTTTTTGTACTCGGAATGTTTAGGTGAATATTCACTAAAACATGACACAAGGACACTCTCGGAGTCATTTTATTTATTTATTATAACTAAAATTCAAGGTTTTGGAAATATGGAACCGTTAAAACACTGATTCTCAAATCTACTAGGAGAAAGATAAATTCCTTTACAAATAAATTCTGCTTATAACCTCATATAACAAAATAACCTAGAAATAAATACTTCTTGAGATTATATTAGTTCTATTTTAAACCACTGGATGGCACACAACCCTGCTTTTGGGGGTCTAGTTATATTTATTTGGATAGATAGAGCAGGTATTTACTTATTTTGGAAGGTAATAACTATAAAAAAAAAAATTGACACCATTACAATGCTTCCTCTTACTAGAAGTAAGAGAAAGTAAAAATTTACCATTTCTACTTTCTCTTATTCTTAATAAGAAAAATATTACGATGGTGTAACATTTTCAAAATTGAGTTTTCATCGCAATTTACGGAATTAAGTTTTCACATGTTTTGAAATACTCTAAGAACGAAAAAAGGTTTTTAGCGAATGTAGGTTATGTGTATGTGTGCGTGTGTAAACAAAATGTCTCAGAAACGAAAATACGTAGGAAGCCCAAACTTAGACTTCCGTTTACCTAATACTACCGCATTTAACATGAAGGTTTCGGGCAAAATCCATCAACCAGCAGTGCAACTTTGGTGAATAGTTTTTTAGTTTTCCGCAATTTTCTCGAAAACGCCTCCAACGATTTTTTTTTAACTTCGTGTACTATACACTCATAAATACATGTAAGTTTATTAATACATGTTAAGTTTATTATACATGTAAATTTTATTGGAATAAACATTTTTCCAGGAGAAATGATGTTTTTGAGGGGTTCTGAGGGAACAGTAACGTTAAGCTTTCCTCTAAAGTACAATACAACTATTTCAGTGCATGGTTCTAAAATAGGTTAACTAGAACTCGGGAATTACAACTTAGAACGCGACAACAGTTTTCTATAATCTTGAAATGCTCACTGCAGTGATAAAAACGTATCACTTTTAATTGAAACTTTTTCTGAAAAAAATTATTTTTGAGAGCAATTGGATGTCTGTCAGTTAGATTTAATTTTAAACTACACAAGCTTCGTTGTGTGCTCGGTTATACATGTATAACCGCTATCCCCCTTTTTTTTTAATGGTCAGCCAAACAAAACATTTTTAACGTTAATTATTTAATTAAATTGTATTAATTGGAGTAAGAGAAAGTTGCGGGAGTATTTTACATCAAATTTTTATTCCAAATTCTACTTACCAAAGACGAGTTCGTATAGCACACTCCTTTGCCAGAACAATCTTCATTTTCTCCACAGTTTTCCGATTTGACAGTCACTTTAAGTTTGATACAATGTCCAGCCCATGAACCAGAGACCACTGAAATTTATTTTTAAATTATATAAAAATGAAAATAAAGAAATTTATTAGGTATTAGCTCCATTAATAAAAGTAAAACTTACTTTACTATTTATTATAATATATTTTTGACAGTATAAAAATGAAAGAATGAATTTTGTTTTCTATATTCGAAATCTTACAGTTTGATATTTTTACATCATTTTATGTATCATTTTTTTATTTATTGAAATTTGAAATTTTTATTAATATATTTTATATATTTCATATTTGATGAATTTTGTTTTCCTATTTTATTTTACTTTCCCCCACTTTTGAAATATGATTATTGAAATGTAGTACCTATATAAATTATTCGAAATCTTAGAAATGTGCAGGAATAAGTTGTGTGTACAGAAATGTTTGAATACAAAAAGCATATTTTTGAGAATTTTTTAAAAAAAATCACCGATCGAATTTGATAACAAGCAAATCACAGCATCCTAGAAGGTCAATAGTGACTACTATGTATATCCGAGTTAGTACACTGTATATTTAGTTTTATCTAAAAAGCAGAAATATACAGGTGAGAGTGAATGTCCTTGGTGACAACAATCTTTTTGTTGTTTATGTGTAAATGTTGTGGTAAAAATGCAAGCTTGATTAGGTTACATGCAGGTACAGCTAGATATCTGAAGAAGTGAATATTTCACTCGGACTGTAAATCTAGAAATACAATGGAAAGTGCTTTCGTTATTGATGCATCCTGTAAAAACTATAAAAGAAGGTAGATGTAGAGCAGAGTTAATTGCGCCTTCGATCATGTTAAGCCCGCATAAGTCTTCGATTTTATTAAAGATGATGGCAGACATTTCTTCTTTTCTGCAGTGACTCCAGAAGCGCTTTCACAGACATTCATCACATGTACATCTCTAATCATCCATTGGTCTAAACTAAACCATTTGAGATTTGTTTGAAGTTTGGGTTTGTTTCGAATATGTTACCAATGGAGGAGACTAGGTCTTTTGTATGGGTTTTTCTTTCCAAAATAGAAACTGGAATGGATAGAGATAATATCTCTTTATAAGCTGAGGCTATTAATACATATCAATACAGTAATTTAAATCATTAACACACTGACGAAGGTAGGAAGTGAAACGACCAGGATTCGAATAGAATATACTCGGCTAACAGATTCCCTCTAGTTGAATCTTGAAGCATAAAAACCAGAACGTTAGGGAAGGCTTTTAATAAAATTAGAAGGAATGATTATCAATAAGAAATAAGAATAAGATAAAAGGGATGTAATAACGAAGGCACTTTTATAGAGAATGTAGACAGGTTGGACTGTAGTTATCAGTAATTATAGATTAGAATACTTTAGAATGTGTGTCAAGTACGAAGTAAAGAATCACTTCTCTTAGCACCATACAACCAATAACCAACAACTCCCTCTCTGGGAAACTTTTTGGTCCTAATAAAAGAATCTTTTAGGGCTATACAATAAATAATTTAATTGCAACATCTTCAACAGATTGTGATGTAAAAATAAGTATAATATTCAGCTTCCTGGAAAGTTTGTAATTTGTTATTTACACTTTTTTTCGCAAAACGTATCTTTTTATTTAAAGTTTAATTTCATTACCCAAATCTCCTAGTTTAAGAAAACGCAAGTATTACATTTATCATACATCATCTTTGAATTTCATTTCAGATGAATACATTTAGGATAATTAGATATTAGTGAAAGTACAGATTATGGTCTTTATTTTTTCTCAATAAATAACAATTTGATAATTTTGTAAGTAATTAACCTCTTTATGTAATAGATTTTCCGAAGGAAGTAGTTACATTTCAACAACATATAAATCTATCTTAGTAATTCGAATATCGCTGAAGCATTACTCTTAATACTGGTGAGTGTAGAACAAAGTCTACAGTTAAATATATAATCAAGAAAGGGGTTTTTAGCGTAATGAGTTTTTTTATTTTTCTACATAATTATAATATATTTATAATATCAGTAATTAATTATTTTCCTTCTTGTTTAAGGTTGAATAAATAAAAAATATGCAAATTATGTTAAATAATGAGAGGTATTATAAAAGAAATGCTCTAAAATTACAACTGATATTACAGTTTTCAATTTTATTGGCTCTTAATATAAAAGAAGTTAATTAGAAGCTATTATTTATTTGAAATATTAACAGAAAAGAGATGCTACCTTCATGTAAGTATCCAGGGTTAGAAGAATGGTATGTAATTTATCAAAATCTTTTGTAACTATACTCTCGCAATGAATCTAACAAATTTCAACGTTAGCAAAAGTTGTTAGGAACGCACATTAACCACGGAAAGATAATAAATAATGGAGTTTTGTAATAAAGGAAAATACAGCTGGTCCGTCTGCTATTTGTAAGTAGAAAATGATGATTGTAGAGAGAGTACTTCAGTAATGTGTTGGGTTAGACCATTCTGTTTGCCATATATTTCGTTTTACTAAAATTTTTTCTAAAAACATCAGATTTTAAAAAAGTGAATGTTTATTTCCCTAAACTTCCTATAAATGATGGAAACGTGCTGATAAGGCTGATAATCATAGAGTGAAGTCAGTTCGTCCCAGTCACAGCTACCCCAGAATACTTTGTCTAAAAACAATTTTTCCGGAAACAAGTTTATATGGATATATGCGATGTTAAGTTTAAGACGATTAATACGATTGTGAGAAGTAGGTCGGATAGCCTGGGGGACCAGCATCAGGGACCAGTACTAACCAAGAAACATGGTGTTAGCAAGTTAGATTTGGTCTGTCTTCTTCAAACGGTCGATTTCGTGTGTGAAGAGCGTTTCATCTAATGTAACACTAGTATGGAGTGGGATAGATTCGGAGGCCCGTACCGAGTTAATTGTTGTTGAAACTGGCGCAATGACCGCTGCTAGGTATATTGAAGAAGTTCTTCTAGAGGCAGTCATAACGTTTGCTCCATTTATCGGGGACAATTTCATGCTAATGCATGATAACCCCAGACCACACATAGCTAGAGCTGTCACTCGCTTCTTGAAGGGAGTCGCTATAAATGAGATCGATTGGCCCTTCACGTTCTCCGGACACGAATCCCATCTGTAGAACATGTATGGGACAGGTTCAAGAGGCGTGTTAGAGTTCGTGATCAGCTCCAACTATTTTCCAACAGCTCCGCATTACCCTACAAGAAGAATGTGATGCCTTTCAACAAGGCACCATTTAAAACTGATTTGCACCAATGCCCCGCCGTATCAAGGCCCTTATTATTTCCCGAGGAAGCAATACCAAGTACTAAGAGATGAGAAAAATTAAAAAAAGTTATCAACATTTTGGAAACAAGATTTTTAATTTGTTCGTTTTTATTTATTTTTTTTATTCCTTACATCAATCTAATTCAAGAGTTAGTCTAAAAATTTAACACTACAATATTTTATTTAGCTAGCGAATTATATTAAAAATAGATTGTTGTGATAAATGTTATTTATTAAGAAAATAACTAAGAGTCCTATTTTATTTTGTTGATTAAGAGTATACACAATATATGTTAATAAGCGTCTCACTTGTAATTTTTATTTGAAAAATTGATTTGTGGGGGAAGTGTGTCCCCCAAAACTTAGATAATCAAACACCGTTAAAAGCAGATCTTTGTCAGTTTTTTTGAAAGTTATAACAGTTGAATTTTATAAAAGTAGAATTTATAAATTACCACACTTTGGGACAGAGTACTCAATGTAATGCTGAATATTTTGATCAAAAATGGATATTATATTATGCAAAAATAACTGCGTTTTTATTTTAATAGTAAATAACGACAGAACTTTCTCGGTTGATCGATATTAAAGGCAATTAAATCGAGAAGTGCTGATTTTTTTTTTTTGAATGATATTACAGGATAATTTTTTTACTAATTTCAGATGAAAATAATTAGGTATTAATTCATTATATGCAATGGATTTTATATGTAACGAATTTAGGAGGAGAAATTCATGCATATCATGTTATGGGAAAGCAAACATTAATTTATGAAATCTATTAGGTGTAATCAATCGCATTCGATTTTGCTCGTTTTTTTTTGTTTCGAATTGAATAGCGTTCTATTTGAATTATTAACTGGATGGATGGATGATGGATAAGTTTTTGATGATTTTTTTGAGGTAAATGGTTGAAAAATGAATGGTTGAAAGCTCTTTTGAAGTTTAAACCAGTTTACTTCCCTTATTTCTCCACTAACTAATTCTCTCCCCTAAACTGGAAAGCCTCGCAAAGTTGTCAGAACATTCATTCCAAGCCTAACCACAACGGCTTTATGCCAGTGGATCAATATTCCCTCCACTTTAGTCAGTATGCAGTAGGATCTCTCTCTTTCACTTCTCACTCTAATAATATTGTCATCCACTTCTTTTGAAGTTGCCAACATTTCTTTTAGTTAGTTTTTCTTTTGGTTTTTACTTTCTCTCTTTTACTCCTGGTAGGAAGAAGTATTGCGAGTGTGCCAAATTTTTCGCAATTGAGTTTTCAGCGGAAATAGAATGTTTTGAATTCCCCTGAATACGAAAAAAATGTTTTTAGCGAATGATCTGTGTGGATTTGAATAAAATATCTCAAAAATGCAAAGTCGTAGGAAGTTCAAACTTGATATTCCCTCAGTTTTTCGCAATGTTCTCAAAAAAATGGCTTCAAAGATTTTCTTTAAACTTCATATACTGTCTAAATATATAAATAACTATTACTTTCATTTGAAACAATTTCCCGGAAGCATTAATTTTTTTTGGAGGATTCTGGGGGGGAGGGGGAATAGTTAAAACGTTAAACTTTTCTCTAAAGTACTACTCAAATTCAATGTATGGTTTTACCACTTTTATTTGAAGAAATAATTCCATATTTATAGAAAAAGATGCTGACCGGGAGTGCAACTTGACAAAATTGGTATTTTATACTTACATTTTTTAAACTAATATAAAATCTTGCAGTTATAAACGTGACTCGATCTGAGGACCTTACAGTTACATGTCCCATGCTCTTAACCACTACACCAAATCCGCTCCTCCATCTTACCGCTTTTATTTGTAACATTTTTCTGGAAAACTTGATTTTCAGGGGTTCCAGGAAACATTAGACTTAACTCTAATAAACTATTATTACAACTTGTGTTGAGGATTCATGGAAGTGACAATTAGAATTAATTGTATTTATAATATTATAATTGCTGTCAGAATTTAATAACTTGATTTGACTAAGACATTTATTGAATTATGTAGGAAAATCGGCCGCCCAACAAAATAATATTTTGAAATAGCATTTTCCTTACTGTCAATTTTCCAGTTAGAATTTATAACTAAGATAGAATATCATTTTCGGCCCAATTTAGGATTGGAAATGGCAGGGAAACAACATATTTATTATGAATAAACATGAGATTATATTTGTTGCATTATTATTATACTAAACTATAATATGCTAATTCACCTTTAAATTATGCATTTCCCAATATGAAAATTATAAACAATCTTTTAATTAAAGGATAAAGTTGAAAAGGCTGTATGATCAGTTATTAAGTATTATACAAGGCTGCATTTTGTTTATAACAAAAATAATTGTTGCTAGAATGATAGGAGGAATAATTCTAGTAGCTACAATGAATAAGAGGAGTTAATATTATTTAACATAAGTACTGCTTATAGCTCAACATTTTGGTGATATTATGAAACTTTATTTTATGTTTTGTTTTAAACTATAAATACATCAATAAAAATCTTCAACTGTTTTAATATTTTTTGACTCATTATCTATATCAGTCATTGTAAATGTAAAGATAATGAGTAATTTGATCAAGTTTCATAAACAATATTTACTTGGCCAATATAAACTGCTGGACAAAAGTTTTGCATAAAATTTCAAAATGTTGTAATTTGAAGTTACAATCTGTTACTGTATTTTTTTTTTTTTTGTGGATTCGTTGTGAATGAACTCTAGTCAAAGGAGGGAACAAAAGACAAATAGCAAAGAGATCAAGTAAGAAGTTGGTTATTTACACACATTAAAAAAAAAAGCTCAACAAAATAAAAAAAAAGTAATCTAAAATTCAAAACCTAAAACAGTTCTTGTTATTTTTTAATTGGTATTTTTTGTCAACAATATTCGGCGACACATGACACTTCCTCTGGCTCCCCACCAAGCCTTCTAGACATTGAAGCAATGAGATTTTGAATAATCTCATGTGAAATTTTCTATAATCGCTATACTTAGCTCCATGAGAGAGCTAGGGCAATCAGGGCTAAGCCTGAGACTTCTTCCAATAGTGTCCAAAAGGTGATGTATAGGATTTAGGTCTGGACTTCTCGATGGGGAAACCAAATGATTAATTGCAACATCTTGTAGGTATTGCAGGACAACTCGAGCAGTGTGACATCTGGCGTTGTCTTGCATAAATAAAAAAATCACTCTTTCGGCAAATGGCAGAACATATTGCTGAATAATTTCCTAAAGATACCTCTGGACATTTAATGAACCAGTGCCAACAATGTGTATGTCTGTACGCCCATCAAAACTTATGCCTCACTATCCCCTATCCCACCTCCACCAAAACTACGTTCGGAGAGATATTAACCTCTGCATATCTCTCCCCTTGTCGCCTCTACACTCTCTCCCTTCCATCTGGAGAGAATAGAGCGAATCTCGATTTATCTGTGAATAAAATACGTCTCCAGTCTTCTACTGTCCAATTAACAGGTTCACGAGAGTAATGAAGTCTGGCAACTCTGTGTGCTCTGGAAAGAAGAGGGCCAGTAGCGGCTCTTCTGGAAGCCAAGTTAGCTTCATTCAACCCTCTTCTAACTGTCCTACTTGAAATCTGGACATCACAGACAGAAGCGATCAGATGTCGTAATTGATTACAGAACAAACCTGTTCTGTAAGACATTCAGCTGAATAAATCTCTCATCTGTCCGGGTTGTACTTCTAGGGCGCGGCCTGTAACTTGCCGTCGGGAATAGCTACCAGTCTCCCTTGGCGTGCTAAGATTCTTGAGACAATGGATTGGCCCATTCGTAGGCTCTGAGCAATTGTTGCTTGATTTAGCCATTCCTCATGTAATGTCACCACACGTACTGCAATTTCTTCCGAATAATTACTATGAAGAGGCATGTATGTATGGTATGAAGGCATGTTAATATGAAAGCGAAAAAAAAAAGAACTGATAACAAGAAACTAAACAAAAATGTGTAGGAGACAGAAATTACCACAAGTAGTGAAAGTAAAGAACTGGAATTATTATTGTATTTTCAAGAGTTCAAGGAATTAGTCGCTTAAAAACATAAACAAATGGTTCAGTCTCTTATTTCTCCGTGGATCAGAGTTCATTTACCAACGATTCTATAAAAAAAAAAATACAGTAATAGACTGTAACTTCAAATTACCTCATTTTAAAATTTTATGCAAAACTTTTGTCCGGCAGTTTATTAAGATAATCATGGCTATAAAACAAGAAGTAGCAATGACAACTAATAAAATAAAAACAAAAACACTATACTATTTTACTATACTATTTTTTTGTTTGTAATTTACAAAAAATTGAGATTCTTCCATTCAAGTAAATTGAAGGCAACTAAACATCTAGTAAGATTATATTGAAGAGAATAAGTCAATTATAATTATGTAAATTGAATTTTTAAGTACGGGTTTAAGTAAGTTTCTATTTCTTTTGCATCCAACCTTTATTGAGATTTGCTCATGCAAATCAGTGCTTTCTAAATTTAAAAAAAAAATAATTCCCTTTTAATAATTAAATACTCTCTTGATGTTTTAATATCTGATCAAAAGTATAATATATGCGGAACAGAATTAAAGACTGTTAAAGGGTAGATAGACACTTACTTTGAAATTGACATAACTTAAGCTACTATCTGATTAGCATAATTAATGTTGAATTTTCTGCAATAAATATGCAAATAGATAATAAAGACTGCTTTTAGGACTTTGTAATTCAATTAGAATGTAATCAATGTTAAAATAACTATCTTCTTTATGAAAGTAAATAATAATTTTCTAAATAGTAGGTAATTATTGAATTTATTTCTGTTCAGTTCGTTCAATCTGTGCTCTTAGTCTGAAAAGAATCTGCCTTTAAAAAAACTGCCGTTTATTTGAAAAATCTACAGGGAACTTTTCCATTCAATTCCAGCAATTTTTTTTTTCTTTAATTTTTTACTTTTGCTTACCGGAAACAGATATTCTGAAATCACGTGAGTAAAAAAAATATTTGGTTCTTAGGAGAGAAGGGATTAGTTTAATGGTTTTGTGATCCCACGAGGTTCCGGGTTTGAGTTTTCTTTTTACACTTTAGATTTCTTTTTCTTCTTAGGAGCCTCTAGTGCTTTAGTGTGCTGGGCAGCTTGTCTGTGTTACATTCGTAGCTCACTGACCGCGCTGCTTGTGTGTCACACACGTGTTGGAGTCTGGAAGGTTCCATTATATATGTAAATGTTTAATGCAATGTCTTATGTCAGGTTAATGTGTCTTATTCAAATCTTAATCATAAATAATTGTTATGCACTGAACAGTAACTTAAATATGGTGTCAGGTGTATATGTAATGAACTTCAAGTGTCTCTGTGAACTTTGTGTGAATAAACAATTTTTTTTTCTTGGTGAACTTAGTTAAATTCTTTGTTGACAATTTTTTAAGTTTACAATTAATAATAAAATGGGTCTAGAAGTTGTTAAACCACCTAAATGTCTACGTCCATCAAAAAGATAGGACTGTCAGGTAATATCAGTCCTTTAAGTTTAGATGGTAATATGTCTTTGAACTGGAAGAAATGGTGTCAAAGTTTTAAACTTTTTATGAAAGCCAGTGGCTACATAGAAGAGTCTGATGAAAGAAAAGTCGCTGTATTTTTTGCATTTTATAGGCGATAAATGTGTTAGATATCTTTAATTCATTCAATTTAATTGAGGATACGGTTACATATAATGAGTTAGTCAAGTCATTTGAAGAATATTTTGGGTAATTATTTACAGACCTGATTAATAAAAGTAAAATTTGCAATTTCGTCGAACTCAGAGACAGACTTGTAAAAGACATTTTTATATGTAATCTTCATCCAAGGTATCAGTTTATAAGAGAACGTCTGCTACTCGAAGACCATTTAGATTTGAAAAAGGCCATCAACTTGGCTTAGTCTTTAGTTCTTTCCCAGGCTCAGGCCTCTCCGTTGAAAGGAGAAGAGCAATACTTTTGTAGGTGCAGTACTTCCCAGAAATTTTAATCAAAAAAATAAGGTTAGTTCCTTTAGATCTAAATCTAAGTCGAGAAATGCTCAAACAGTACAACATTTTAGTGGCAATAATGATAGATATAAGCTATGCCAACGCTGTGGTACAGATGTCCAGCGCAGAGTGTTGTATGTAGAAAATGTAAAAATTTAGGGCACTATGAGAAGATGTGCAAAATAAAATTTGTTAGAGGTGTCAATGTCACATCTAAAGAAACAAATCTATTAACAGTGCCAATTGAAGAATTATTTATAGGTCTTATAGAAGACAATACTAATATTAAAAATGGTTCAATTTTTCCAATTATAATTAACAATAGATCTGTTGATTGTCTTTTGGATACCGGCAGTCAGGCCAATGTCATGTCAAAAGAAATATTTAATCTTTCTTTGAATGTACCGCTTGAGCCACCCAACTCTAAAAATTTTTAAAGTAACGTCTTTTAATGGAAATGTGGTGCCTATTCTTGGTCAAATTGCAGTTAAAGCTGAATATACATTGTATAATCAAAAAATCTGGTGTGAAACACTCACACAACTTTCTCTTACTCCAGTTCTCAAAATGATAATTGACAAATTTTATAGTTTGTGTACCAAATTTAATGAAATTCGTCGAAAACTGAAAAAACTGTTCAGTAAAAGAGCACTTCCGGTTTACTAATTTTCTTGAAACTCGGAATTTCAGCCATCTATTTATTTCTAACTAATTATGTTTGGATGATAGAATTGTATAATGAACTAGGATACCACTTTGATGAAAATCTAACTCCACCCCTCCCCTAAAAGTGCTCTTAAAAGAAATTTCCCAGAGAAATGTTTTAGATAAAAGTTGTAGATCTTTGAATGTTTAGTTTATATGCGAAGTTTCAAAAAAATCGTCGGAGCCATTTTTTAGAAAATTGCGAAAAAGTGAATAACTCATTTAGTAAAGTGGTAAAGTAAACGCACTTCCGGTTATCCGATTTTTTTCAAACTCGAAATTTTTTAACATATTTAATTCTAATTAACATTATTTAGATGGCAGAATTGTCTAATAAACTGAAATAGCACTTTAGATGGAAACCTAACCCCACCCCTCCCCCAAAAGTGCCCTTCAAGTTGTAGCTCTTTGTATGTATGGTTGATGTTTAAAGTTTAAAGAAAATCGTCGGAGCCATTTTTGAGAAAATCGCAAAAAAGTAAAAATTCCAACTAGTAAAGTGGTATTTCCGGTTGAGGAATTTTTACAGATAACGTACAGTCATATCCCATGGTGACCTCTAAACGGAATATCAAATTTCAACTTTCTACGATTTTTCGTTTTTGAGCTATGCTGTTCACATACATACATACACACACACGGACACACACACACACAGACCATTTGCTAAAAACCACTTTTTTGGACTCAGGGGACCTCAAAACGGATATTTCCGGTGAAAACTCGATATCGAAAATTTGACACGATTACAATACTTCCTATTACTAGGAGTAAGAGAAAGTAAAAATACGGAAACCTATTAACTTCATAGTAGCAGGTATACCTTGTCCTACTGTGCTAGGCCTGTCAAGTTTAAATGAACTTGGTATAATAAAGAGAGTTTTTTCAGTTCACAAGGATTACAGCTAGGTCAGTCAGTATTCCTACTAGTCAACCTACTGTTAACTCTATAATGGATGTGTTAGGTGGAGAGAATTTAGGTCTGGTTGATGATATAAGAAGAAGACTTGGTTAACACTGGTTAACTAATATATTAATTAAGTGATACAGACTGCCTGGACTTTACAATAAAGAAGGTAGAGTGGTACGAAAACGACACGTAGTAATTGGATGTATTGAACTGAATTAAACTGTGTTTTTATGGACTGTCCGTCGCTATATTTATACAGCTTCTCCCACTCCAGTCCGAGAGAGTGGTTGAGATTCTCTCCTTTCTTTGGTTGCTGTTACAACTCGAATATAAAATTGAATTGTCTACTTGATCAGTTTCAACATATTTTTACAGGTCTGGGCTGTCTACCTGGAAAATATCACTTATCTGTTAATCAGAAAGTTTCTCCTAAAGTAGACTATCTCAGGAAGGTCCCATTTAAATTATTATCTTCTTTACAAAAAGAATTAGAGTCAATGGTGCAGCTTGTTGCTATAGAAAAAGTTACTACTCCTACCTCATGGGTTAGCTCTTTGATTATTGTTGAGAAAAAGAATGGTCAGTTAAGGATTTGCCTAGATCCCAGGGACTTAAATGAAGCTATTTATAGATCTCATTATCCTATTCTTAAATAGAGTCTGTTTGTTCTAAACTATGTGGTCCACGCTATTTTTCAACTTTAGATGCTAATAAAGGCTTCTGGATGCTACAGCTGGATGAAGACAGCTCCAGACTTTGCACTTTTAACACTCCATTTGGGCGTTATTGCTTTAAGCGGCTTTCATATGGCATTACGAGTGCTTCTGAATTATTTCACAGAATTATGACTGAATCATTTGATGACATTGTTGGCACGGAAGTCTACTTTGATGACTTAGTTGTTTGGGGAGGCGACAGAAGAGCAACTTAATAGTCGTCTATATCTCTGTAAAAAAAGTTCTACAAAGAGCAGAATAATTGAATCTTAAATTTAATATAGAAAAGTGTCAATTTGGCAGGAATGAAGTAAAATATTTAGGTCATATTTTCAGTGCCCAAGGCGTGTCTGTAGATAATGAAAAAACACGAGCGATTAGAGATGTGCCGTCTCCTACATGTCCTAAAGATCTCCAAAGATTTCTTGATCTTTTAAATTATTTGTCGCCATTTATTAATAATCTTGCTGTAGAAAGTGAAAATCTCCGGGGACTATTAAAAAAAAAATTCTATATGGCAATGGACTCCTTTTAGTCATGAAGCAATTTTTAATCGTCTAAAGAAACTTATAACTCAAACCCCTGTCTTGTCTCATTTTTAAGTCACAAAACAGATTACTGTCTCTGTGGATGCTTCTACACAGCGGTAGGGGCTGTCATACTTCAAGAGAAAAAAAAACCTGTATGTTATTCTTAAAAAACATAGACGCCTTCTCAACAGAATATGGCTTAAATTTAAAAAGAACTTTATTCAATTGTCTTCGCGTGTTCTCGCTTCCATCAGTTCATTTATGGTCAGACTGTCTATATTGAAACCGATCATCGTCCTCTTGTTATTTTATTTAAGAAATCTATTGCTGATGTTCCAACTCGTCTTCAACGCATGATGTTAAAGATACAATGCTATGATCTGAAAATATACTATAAACCTGGGCCACAAATGTATATAGCAGACACTCTTTCGCGTGCTCCCTTGATGTCAGCACCGAAGGCATTGAAGATGATGTTGTATGTCACTTCAATTTTTTAATAAAGAACTTTGCTGTTTCAGAGGAACGTCTACGCTGATTGACTACAGCAACGCAAGAAGATGAGACTATGCAACGCTTAAAATTCTATTATCAAAAAGGTTGGCCAGAACACAAGCATGAAGCTGATCCTTTAGCCCATCCTACTGGACCATCAGGTTAGATGTTCATGTTATTAATGACTTAGTCTTCAAGGGTGCTTGTATTGTAATACCAGCAAAATTGCGTCAAGAAATTCTTAAAATCACTATTTAGGAATGGAAAAGTCCAAGAGTTTCGCTAGAAGAGTTGTTTACTGGCCTGGTATGTCGCACGATATTAAAAATATAGTCGAGACATGTCACACTTGCCAAACATATAGAAGATCTAATCAGCCAAAGCCATTGATGTGCCATCCTTACCATGGTCCAAATTGGGTATAGGCTTTTTACAATATTCCAAAAAAGTTCATTTAATAGTTGAAGACTATTATTCAAATTATTTTGTGGTCTGCCAGATCACCAGGTCAGAAAGCTGGTTTTGTTATAAATATTTTAAAAGCAATGGGATACCTGTTACTATTATAAGTGATAACGGCCCGCCTTTTAACTCATCTGAATTTGCAAATTTTTGCCAAGAATGGGGAATAAATCACATCACTTCTAGTCCATATCTACCGCGTTCCAACGGACTTAGTGAATCAGACTATTAAAATTATGAAAAATATTCTCATTAAATGTGATCATTAAGGAAGTGATCCCTATTTGGCCTTACTTCAGTATAGAGCGACTCTAAGAGGTAAGATGCAATCCCCAGCCCAACTTTTAATGTCGAGGTCATTGAGAACTCTGTTACCAGTTCAGTCCAGTCTATTAAAACCTAAAGTGGTCTCTTTCCATGACTTATCAGTCAGTTATACACAAGAATTCAGATAATATGAAATACTACTATGATCGTTCAGCAAAGTCCCCAGGTATAATTGTTAAGGAAGAACAGCGTCGCTCCTACACCATTGAGACTCTGGAAAAGGAAGTGTACACAGACGAAATCGGCAACACATAACGTCCATATCGCCTAAAGAACTGCCTCAAATTCAAGCTCAACCCACTGTAAGTACAAGTACAGACATCACAAGTCACCCAACAAACGTTAGTCGAGCAGGCAGACTATACAAGAAGACAAGACATTTCACTTTTTCTGAAGATAAATAATTTTATTTTTTAAAAAAAAGAAAAGAAAAAAGGAACGAGTTACATTCGTGGCTCACTGAACGCGCTGCTTATGTGTCTCACTCACGTGTTGGAGTCTGGAAGGTTCCATTATATATTATGTATAATGCAATGTCTTATGTCTGGTTAATGTATCTTATTAAAATCTTAATCATAAATAATTGTTATTCATTGAACAGTAACTTAAAGAGTCTGTAACGAGAGAACACTGTCATGAGGCCGCCAATGCATTGAGAAGGCTCCGGGTACGAAAATTACCATAGATGTTGACGCGTCTTCAAAAAAATAAAAGTGATTCTTAGGCTTTAGAGGAAGGTAGCACGCTTGGCTCCCACATAGAGGTCCCGGGTTCAAGTTCAGTGCTATTCTTAGATTTTCTTTCCTAGGAGGCCCTATAGGTCATTGCCCAGTGATATTTAGTGTGTTTGCTACGAGGTTACAGTACACGGAGACCGGCATTGCATTGAGAAGGCTCCGGCAGCCACAAATATACTTACATTATATATTGTATACCCATAAACATAATATGATTCCACACTCTGTAGAAATTTTAAAAAACCTTTGGTGCAACCTGACCATGAAAGACCGAAACTTCACAGGAGACGATTTTTATTGGTGGTGCTTGTGGTGGTGAGCACGTCGCAGTTCCACGTTGTCGTTTAATCCTACCTAGACCTTCGCTATCAAGTTGCGCTCACTAACAAGTACCCCTCCCCACTTTTTCCTCATGATGCTTGGTCAACACAGTCTTTGTCCATACAGAAATCGAACGCTGAATTTCCCGCAACCAAAGGGGAGTGCGCTAGCCATTTGACCCAATGAATACTTAAAGAAGAATTATTTATTGACAAAATTACAAGTTTAAAGAAAACTGAAAACCATAAGTGCAATATTACTGATTTATTTTATCTCAGATTATAAACAAAATTGTATTAGCCCCTTTTTCAAGAAAATTCAAAAAAAAAAAAGAAAAAAGAAAATTATTATTCTACAAAGCCACAATTTCGGTTAACTGATTTTTTTTTCAAATTTGAAATTCTTAGCTTGCATCTAATGTAATATTATAACTTCTTTTGCTTGTAATGTTTATGTAATGTAATGCAGGTGGTAAAACCATAAACTGTATTGTACTTTAAGAAGAAAATATAACGTTACTATTCCCTCAGGACTCCCTCAAAAATAAAAATTTTCCCCGGGGGAAATGTTTGAAATAATAATGGCAAGTGTTTACGTGTGTGTGTGTAGATAGTTTATGAAGTTAAAAAAAAAAATCATTCGAGCTGTTTTCTTCGATAAAATTACGAAAAACTAAAAAAAACCAAAAAAAAAAAAAATCCAATAAAGAGTCACACTTCCGGTATGGAAAATGAAATTATAGCGAAGTTTCAGTTTCCTGCAGTTTTTTTTTCGTCTTTGAGATATTTTGTTAAAAAAACATACTCACATATACACAATTGCTAAAAACATTATTTTGATACTCAGACGACATCTGAGACTTATCTTCGAACAACTGACGCGATCTTTTCTTCTCTTTTAGTAGTAACAGAAACTAAAAAACAAAAAAAATCTGGTGTGAAACACTCACACAACTTTTTCTTTCTACAGTTTTCAGAAAACTTGATAGTTAGTATACCAAACTTAATGAAAATTCGTCGGTGTTTTTATGGTGAAAAAAAAAAATCGCGAAAACTGTTCAGTAAAAGCGCACTTCCGGTTTACTAATTTGCTTGAAATTCGGAATTTTGGCAATCCTATTTATTTCTAATTAATTTTGTCTAGATGGTAGAATTGTATAATCCAACTACTAAGTGCAAGAAATTATATCTCTATTTTAATTGAAGAAAATTATGAGAAAAATCGCGAACTTGTTGGCAAAAAAAAAAAAAGGGTAACCCAGGTAGAAAAAGTACAGTTACAGGAAGAGTTCATGAACCTTTTTAAGCATTATCTACTCCTTCTTCTCACAGGGGAAGATTTGAACGAACAATTAGAAGACATTCCTTCAAGAACAGTCTGAACAGACATTTAAGCCAGAATACTTACTTCAGGAAACGCTCTCTTAAGCCGGCTACACACGTAACTGTATACTTGAACGGTATACATGCGCAGGTCTTTTGCGCAAGTATACATGTGATCCACACGGCTCATGTATACTTGAACATATAGCAGCTGGCGACTATGGCCGAAGACGACGATCTCGCTTTAGCTGCTTTTGTTTTAATTTACCCAAGAAAAAGTCAACGTAAAGATCGTTATTTGTGGTGTAAAGAATGGCTGAAGAAACGAAAAAGCTATTCACACAATAATTTATTAAGTGAATTGAAATTTTACTCAGGGGACTGGCATAATTATCTGAGAATGGATGAAGAAACTTAACTTCACCTTTTATCACTAGTTACTCCTTTGATTAAAGCAACATCTTTTTGCCCCTTATCGTGGTAGTCTTTACACTTTACATTCCACATTCACGGTTCGCTTTCATAGATATGAATAAATTCTTCTATAATTGATCTATGCCCCTTCCTAAAATTAACCGACATAATTATTTATAAATTATGTATTTTAATAATATAACCTTTATACACTTTTACTGACTGAGAGGTTGCACAATGACGTTTTAAACATAAACAAGATGGCGCGCACAAGTATGCAGTATGAACTTTTAAACATTTTCTGACTTGTGCAAGTTTTTCATACAAACGATGCGGACTGCGCATGTATACCGTTCAAGTATGCAGTTACGTGTGTAGCCGGCTTTAAACACAGTGCCAGTGATAGAGATTTGTATTTATTCTAGATAAACATCTGATTTATTAAGATATAGTTGTGATATTGTAATATACTTAAATTTGCTTAGAGAATAATATATTTATTTTAAAAACAGTGGTGCTCTCTTGATTATTACTAATACTTCTCTTTTAAACATATATACTTACAAGCCCATTTACAAAACCGCTCGTGCTACACATGCTACTACAAACAACAACTCAACACACCAAATACACTTCATAATCCCTACGGCTCGTTTTTCACCGTACGGCCGGAATTTTTTAGTAGAGTGAAGAAAAGCATGGGACCTTTCACATTATAAGGTGACGGCAAAACGCCGGTGCCGTGCCATATAGCAGCTGTTCGGTGCTACTGAAATAGACGGCGCCGTTGACTCACTGGCCTACATGGTTAATTGTATGCTTTCATATTGTGCTGTTTTGTGATGTACGGCAGCTACATTCTTTTTGGCGCCCTTTGAAAAAAACCTTTTCTACTGTTCACCTAAATCTAATATAAGCGGTTGGAATACAGCATACCTTCCCTATATAGTATAAGACATATATCAGTATCATTACAACAGATGAAAGTGTTACTGAATTTTTGATAACCTGTGTGCAAAGTAGATCTGTTCTAAGTTATCTCATTGACAAACGAAGTGAAAATGTTTAGTTTACAATGGGAAAAAAACCGTGCAATGTGAAGACAACACTGTCATGGCAAAAAGCCTTACGATGAAAACCGTATAGAGTGAAACGAGCCTATTCTTCCCCAAAAAGCCCGATTAAATGAGTATACCCGCAGAAATGTTTCAAATAAAAGTTGTAGCTCTTTATTATATGTAGTTCATATACTTACTTTGAAGAAAATCGTTGGGGCCTTTTTTTGAGAAAATAGTAGAACACTGAAAAATACTTTTTAGTAAAAACGCATTTCCAATCATCTGATTTTTTCAAATTCGGATTTACAAAAACATATTTAATTCTAATTAATATTATTTAGATTATAGAATTGTGTAATAAACTGAAATAGCACTTTAGAAGAAAACCTGAACCCCAAAACTTCCCCAAAAGTGCCTTTAAATGCATTTTCCCGGAGAAATGTTCCAAATAAAAATTGTAGCTCTTTGTATATGTAGTTGATATACTAGGTTTAAAGAAAATCGTTGGAGCCGGTTTTTGAGAAAATATAAAAAAAATGAAAAAAAAGAAAAAAAAAAGAGACATTTTCCGTGGTAGTCCTGCTTCATTTTGTGGTCATCGACCGGTTTCGGGCGTATGCCCATTTTCAGGATGCGTTTGTCAGACAGTGTGATAACACAGACTTGAACAGAGCTCAGTTTATACCATCAATGCATTTAAGGGCACTTTTGGGGAAGTTTTGGGGTCAGGTTTTCTTCTAAAGTGCTATTTCAATTTATTATACAATTCTATCATTAATTGGAATTAAATATGTTTTTGAAAATCCGAGTTTGAACTGATGGTATAAACTGAATTTGGTCTGTGCAAGTCTGTGTTATCATACTGTCTGACAAACGCATCCTGAAGATGGGCGAACGCCCGAAACCGGTCGATGACCACAAAATGAACCAGGCTACCACGGAAAATGTCTCTTGATACTTTCCAGCTCTGCGGAACCAACCACCACAACAAAAAAAAAACATTTAGTAAAGTGGTACTTCCGGTTGAGGAATTTTGATAGATAATGTACTGTCAAATCTCATGGTGATACCTAAACGGAATATCAAGTTTGAACTTTCTGCGATTGTTCATTTTTGAGCTATGCTGTTCCCATACATATATACACACAAACCTACACTAAAAACTTCGCTAAAAACGACTTTTTTGGACTCAGGGGACCTCAAACCAGATATTTCCGGTGAAAATTCGATATGGAAAATTTGACACGATTACAAAAAAAAAAAAAGAAAAAAAGATTATCAAAATTTGTATTTTAATTTGTTAAATAACAGTTAACAAAAGGGTATAGCCCATTTCTGTTAATAATATGTAAACGTAATGAAAAGGCCGCCACCAAAATGGTTAACGTTTAATAGAGTTCACATGTGTGTGGTTTGAACGTTATCATGTGTTTTGGGTATGGGGAACATGGTGAATGGAACAATTTACACTGGCTTAGTTAAGTGAGGAGGTGTGAGTTGGAGTTAAAACCTACGACTAGAAATTCTAACCTTCCAGAATAGGATGACAATGATCAACAGGAAACTCCTCTTGTTCGGCTAAAGGAGTGTGGTAGAGAGAGAAAGAGAGAGATTGTGTGTGTGTGAGAGAACTATCTTGCAAGTTGTGCAAGGGTGGAGAATATGAAGTGGAGAATATTGGCGTGGCATAGGGCGGAAGATGGGTTTAAACAGAGCGTGTACGGTGAGAGTAAGTGAGAAAAGCAGTTTAGAGCTAGTATTTGCGGTCCAGCATGGAATCCAATACTGTGTGCCAACGCCCAGGAGTCAATTACTTCTACTTGCTATCACTGTTTATATTAGGTAAACGACTAGGGTGGATCCTATGGGACAAATTATCACTCCTTCTAGTTGTACCCCTTCCAATTTCTTTATTGCATCACCATCCCTGCACTAACAGAAAATAGTTTTTTTTTTTCTTTTTTCTCTTTCCCATCCCAGATTTTCCCCCATTTTCCCTTCACTTTTTTCACATCTATTCTTAATCATATTTATTTTTATGTAACGTAATATAAATAAAAGAAGATTACTAGATTTGGAATTTATATTTGAAAATTTCGTCCATGCAATTTCACACTTAAGATTTGATAGCTTCCCGTAATTTGTTTTAACATTAAACCTAGGATCTACCAGAAATTACGGTTATGGACCGTAAACTACTCTAGGGAGTTTAGCTGATAGTGGTTCCCAATCTGTGGTACGTGAACCCCCGAGAGATATGTGGCAGACCGCTTGGAAGTACGCAGAAATTATATTGATAATGGCGAAAAACGGCAAAAAAAAAAAAAAAGGTTTATTTTATCTCCGTTCATTTACGGAAGGCTGCTATATTTCGCTATTTAGCGGGATATTAACAACAAATTTTATCCACTTAATAATAAGAACAAGATAATGTTGTATTAAATGTCTAAATATATGTATCTTCGTTGTTGTGGTTGGTTCCTTCAAAACTGGAAAGCATCAAAAGATATTTTCCATGATAGCCTACTTCTTTTTGTTGTGATCATCGACCGGTTTCGGGGCGTTTGCCTATCATTAGGATGTTTTTGTTAAAATAGAGTGATAACATAGACTTGCACAGAGCAAATTTAATTGATACAGTCGTGTTTGTATATGTATGTGTGTGTGTGTGTGTGTGTGTGTGTATATGTATTTGTGTATACACAACTTTATTTCGTTCTATAAGTATAACCGGCCAAATACAAAATGGCGGATTTACATTGTATGTTGCATCTAATTCTCTTTTGCCTTCTTCTTCATCAATGTTACGAAAATTCTGAATTTTTTCTTTATAGCTCACATTAATTTTATAAAATAGTAAAATAATATATTAGAAATAACTTAATTTTTTGCATTTTTTTAAAAAAAAAAATCTGGTGTGAAACACTCACACAACTTTCTCTTACTCCAGTTCTCAAGAGTAGAAGTGACAAATTTTATAGTTTGTGTACCAAATGTAATGAAATCCGTCGAAAGCGGGAAAAACTGCTCTGTTTAGTAAAGGCGCACTTCCGGTTTACTAATTGTCTTGAAACTCGGAAGTTCAGCCACCGATGTAGTGCTATGTAATTATGGCTGGATGCTAGAATGGTATAATCAACTGTGAGAGCACTTTAGAGGAAAACATAAGCCCAGGCCTCCCCTAAAAGCGTCATTTGAAGAATGTTGCCAGAGAAATGGTTTAAATAAAAGTTGTAGATGTTTGCATGGCGAGTTTATATTGGTAGCGTGAAGGAAATCGTCGGAGCCAGTTGTGAGAACAATGCAACAAAGAGAATAAATCATTAAGTGAAGTGGTAAAGTAAACGCACTTTCGGTTATCATAATTGTTTCAAGCTCGGAATTTCAACAACATAGTTAAATCTGATTATTTAGTTGTGAGAATTGTCTAATACACTGAAATTGCACTGTAGATGGAAACCTAACCCAATACCCAATGAAAACCCAATATCGAACCCCACCCTCCCCCATAAGTGGCCTTAAATGAATTTTCCCATAGAAATGTTTCAAATAAAAGTTGTAGCTCTTTGTATGTGTAGTTGATATATAAAGTTTGAGGAAAATCGTTGGAGCCATTTTTGAGAAAATTGCAAAAACGTAAAAAAACCACTAAGTAAAGTGGTACTTCCGGTTGAGGAATTTTGACAGGTGACCCACTGTCAGATGCCACGATGATATCTAGACGGAATATCAAGTTTCAACTTTCTACGGGTTTTCGTTTTTGAGCTATGCTGTTCATATACATACACACACACACACACACAGACTCACAGACCATTTGCTAGAAACCACTTTTTTGGACTCAGGGGACCTCATTTTTGTACTCAGAGGACCTCACAACGGATATTTCCAGTGAAAATCCAATATCGAACCCCACCCTGCCCCATAAGTGGCCTAAATGAATTTTCCCAGAGAAATGTTTCAAATAAAAGTTGTAGCTCTTTGTATGTGTAGTTGATATAGCAAGTTTGAAGAAAATCGTTGGAGCCAGTTTTGAGAAAATTGCAAAAACGTAAACAAAACCTACTAAGTAAGTGGTACTTCCGGTTGAGGAATTTTTGACAGGATGACTCACTGTCGATGCCATGATGATCCTAGACGGAAGTAAAATTCCCCCCCCCCCCAAAGGTTTTCAACTTTCCTCGGGTTTTCGAGTTTTAAGCTATGCTGTTCACAGATATACTCAGACCACAGACACGCACAGACACACACAGACCATTTGCCTAGAAACCCACTTTTTTGGACTCAGGGGACCTCAACACGCGATATTTTCGGTGAAAACTCGGTATCGAAAATTTGACACGATTACATACTTCCTCTTACTAAGAGAAAGTAAAAAGCAAAATATTCTCTAAAACATGTTGAAATCAGCGTTAAAAATTTCAGATCGCTGTATGCCAATATAGTCTATTTCAATTCTAAGCGAAAGTTACCATATAGATGAATCATTGAAGGAAATAGGCTACGTTGAGATGAAAGCAATCATTTATTTACTACTTCCAGGATACATTTATCAATAGCGGAGAATGACATTTTTGTTTTGTATAAGTGTTATTATACATGAATAAAAATAAAAAAATGAAGTACTTATAAATTAAACTAAATAACTTTATAATAGAAATAAAAATTATACTATATTATAGATCTGTTGTCCTCATGTGTTGGTCTAGTGGCTAGCGCACTTGCCTTTCGTGCGAGAATTCAGGGTTCGATTCCCGTGAAGGGAAAAGAATCGGTGTTGACCCAGCATCGTGATAAAAAGGGGAAGCTACAGTAGTACGCCCTACTAGCGATAGCCTGAACTAAACGGCGTGGGAACTGCAGCGGCTTACCGCACGCCTCCCCTATTCAAATCGCCGCCTGGCAGCCCTTGCCCTACATGGGCTGTTGCGCCATAGGGGTTTTAGGGTTATAATCTGTTAGATTATAATGTTATAAATTAAAGTTAAAATAAAATAAAATATTGGTATAATACTTCATCTAAAGAATGTAGTTAAAACTTACCTGAAACAATTCACATTAAAATTTCCAAATTAAAAGTACAAAGTTTAAGGCAATGGTCTGGTTCCAAGTTTCACGTTAGAAAAGAAGAAGTCTTTATTTACATACAAATTTCACAAAAACTTTACAATACAGAAAAAAATAGAAAATAAAAAATACTATAAAGTTTAATGAAAGAAACTAAAAGTATACAATTAACCTTTAGGAACAAATTAAATCAAATACAAATTATCTCTCATTAGATACATATACATATATCAATTTAGTACAATTATATGAACTGCCTATAAGACTATTTACTTGGCCAACGGCCGTCAGTAGAAGCTTCACTTAGTCTATTCTTTAAATTACTTACTTACTTACTTACTTACTCCCTGGCTCTACAGGTCTTGATGACCCTTGGCCTTCCGAGTAACTTCTCTCCATTTCTCTCTGTCCTGCGCCTCATTCTTCCAATTGCGGACACCTAGCTTCTTCGCATCCTTCTCTACCTCATCTCGCCATCTGCTTCTCGGTCTTCCCTTTTTCCTCTTGCCACTGAAATTGTCTTCCAGCATTCTTTTCTGTAACCTATCACCCATTCTGGCTACATGGCCTGCCCATCTAAGCTTACTTGCTTTATACAATTTACAAGATTTTCGTTTTTTAAAAACCCCTCAATCTCCGCATTGCTTCTTATTCTCCATAGACCATCCACTTTTTTTGAGCCGTAAATTCTTCTAATAACTTTTCTTTCAAACAACTTCAACTTGTGACAATCGTCTTTTGACAAGGTCCAAGTTTCAGCGCCATAAGTAACTACGGGTCTTATTAGAGACTTATATATCTTTAGTTTGGTTGTTTTAGAAACAACTGGGATTTGAGGAGTTTAAAATTAGCAAAGTAGGCTCTATTTCCAGCCATAATCCTGTTCTCAATTTCACGACTTATCTCATTTCTATTATTTAGAGAAGAACCCAGATATACAAAGCTCGGCACAGTTTCGAAGGTGAAGTCTAGGATCTGCATGCTGTTTAAAGATCTTCTACTTTCTGATGTGACATTTTTAGGCATTTTGTCTTTGTTTCATTAATAATAAGACCAATCTTAGAGCCACCTGACAATGATTTCAAATGCTTCTTTCAGCGCTGCATCACTTCTGGCGACAAGAACCAAATCATCCGCATAGGCGCAAAGTTGCCAAGTTTTATTGATGATTGTTCCATTTTTGGTTGCTTCTTTAACCACATCATGTAATGCAACATTGAACAAAGTCGCTGACAAGGCATCCCCTTGCCGCACGCCAGACTGAACTTCAAACGCTTTGCCTACTTTATTTCCAATCATAACTTTCGAGGAAGCTCCATCCATGGTCATACGGATTAGGTTTATTAATTTCTGAGGAATTCCATTCTTCTGTAGGATTCTCAACAGAACAGACCTCTTAATACTGTCGAATGCCTGCTTATAATCAATAAATAGGATGTGGAGATCAATACCGTATTCATATGCCTTTTCCATCGCTTGCCGGAGCACAAAGATTTGGTCTATAGTACCTCTGCCAACCCTAAATCCACATTGATAATCCCCTATTATCTCTTCCGTGTACTTAGTAAGTTTTCTGAGGATTATGTAAGACAACAGTTTATATAAGACTCCTAGCAATGTAATACCTCTGTAATTTGAACATTGATCTTTACTACCTTTTTTAAAGATTGGGCATATCAATCCAACTGTCCAAACTTTCGGCATCGCCTCTTGGTTCCACACATCACAAATTAAATCATAGATAATATCTTTCAGTTTACTACTACAGCATTTTATTAATTCCGCAACTATTCTATCTTCTCCGGGAGCTTTACAGTTTTTCAGATTTTTTATAGCCAAGTCTACCTCATCTCTGCCAGGGCTTTCAACAAGTGGTTGTGGGTAATAGATAACATTTTCCTCTCCTCCTCATCCGTATCACTACTTTGTTGCACATTTAGTAATCTATTCTTTAAATTAAAAATATTAAATTTAAAATTTTCTCTCCAATAAGAAGTAAGTAGGAAGGGATTAACAGTGATAGAGTTGGACTCGCACATGGAGATTCCGGGTTAGAATCCAGGCAGTGTTGCCAGGCAGATTTTCTCTTTCTAGTAGTAACTGCCGTATTAAATAGATCCCTAGGCAATCGAAATTTTGGGGGCCCCTCGCAAATTATCCCTTAATACGTTTTTAATTCTACCCACCAACAATTTGAATAATCTAATTTTTTTCACAAAAATTATACATTAACTATTTATTTTGTATTAACCAAAAATTAAATGAGGAAAACAGGAAGTAAAGTAATTGTGTCAAATTTTCGATATCGAATTTTTAGAAACATTTTGAGGCTTACTTAGTCGGGAAAAAGTGGTTTTTAGAAAATGGTGTGTGCATGTGAACAACATAGTTCAAAAATCAAAAATCGCAGAACGTTCAATTTTGTCATTTCGTTTGGATATTGCAATGGAATCTAACAGTAAATTAACTGTCAAAATTCCTCAACCGAAGGTACTGATAGGATTTTTCATTTTTTTTGTTTGCAATTTTCTCAAAAATGGCTGCATCGATTTTTTTAAAAGTTTTCATATCAGATACACATATTAAGAGGAGCTACAAAAGTTTATTTGAAACATTTCTCTGGGAAAATTCATTCAAGGCGTTTTTTTTTTTTTGGGTGAAGGGTGGGTAATGTTTTCCTAGTTGCTAATTTAGTTTATTGAACAATTCGTTTATCTAAAATAATTATCCCAAACATAAAGTAATATTGGCTATTTTTTCGGCGGGCTTAACGTCCAACTACCAAATTAGGTGTCGTGGACGGGGGCGGAAGCACCTACTTTACTATTAACATTTTTTAAACAAATATAAAATTTAGCAGTTATACGCTGGACTCGACTGGGGTCCTCCCACTTACAAGTCCATGCTCATAACCACTACACCAACAACCGCCCCTAATTAGAATTAAATATGTTGTCAAAATTCCGGGTATAAAAAAAAACACGGTTGGTCGAATATTTGTATTGTGAACTGAGAATATTTAGTGAACTGTTTTTTGTTTTTTTTTTTGGATCGCATCAAGGCCCGTGAATGACACATGGCTTTATATCGTCTTTTGTTTATTTTCTACCCGATTAAACAATTTAAGAAATCGTTAAAACATTTTTTTGATTATTTTTTTTTATTTTTAATTTTAAGGCGCATCAATATGTATGGTCAATAGCGCCTAGAGTCTTCTCATGCACTGCCGGCCTACGTATAGTGTTCTCTTATTACAAACAACACTGTCCATCATCGGACTGTGAGCTGGGATCGGAGGCTCCTAGGAAGAACAAAAGTCTAAGGGCAGCACAGCTGATTGATCCATAATCGCGGAATCCATTAAAGGCCTAGTGCCCAATGGTCGATGCCTTATTAGCCTCAGAGACATTTTCCGTAGAAGCCTGCTTCATTTTGTGGTCATCGAACGCCCGAAACCGTCTTCATTTTGTGGTCACAAAATGAAGCAGGCTACCATGGAAAATGTCTCTGATGCTTTCCATCTCTGCGGAACCAACCACAACAACCTTATTAGATTATTTGATAATATGGCAGACCTAGAAGCCTCTTCAGCTAAATGTCCGGTGATAGAAAGTGTTGTCTGTAGCGAGAGAACAAGTTTTTCGATTGTTTTAAGGAATTATTTAATTAGGAAAATTAATCAGGAAATATTGTTTAAAAAAAAAAAAATCACATAATATAATTAAACGGTCTATTAACAAATTTTATTTTTTATAGTTAATGGTACTTTTGTCAAACAAGCTAACTTCATTACAGGTTGAACTAAGGAACAGTTAGTTTCGTAATAAGATAATTGCAGTGAAAAAAAAATGAAAAATACAAAGACCGGAAAAAGTTATTTTGTTCACTACTAAAAAGTAAATTAATAGTTATTAGGAAGAATTCTTTGAATATGGAACGTGTCCACCAATATATATGGCTACCAAGTCTTCACGGGCGCAATCCTTCCGGCCACGCCCAACTAAGAATTGATTACTTACCAATCTACCGGTTTTTATACTGATTTTTTTTTTTTTATTGCCGTAAAACCAGTCCTGTTTTAATAAACTATCTGCAATTTAATAAACAATTCCTTTTTTTTCTGTAAATAAATTAAATTTTTAATAATATTCATTCACGATTTGCGTTTTTAGTATTTCCAAGATTACATTAGCTTCCTCCCATCTTGTAAAAGTTCTTTCAACCATTCATTATACATATGTAATGAAAGATACCTATATATGTATATAAGTGTATGTATATGTTTGTTAAGTTTCTAAATTATATAATAATGATCTATCAATCAAAATAGGTTCCTTTTTTTTATTTCATGTATTTCTCATCTAAATACTTTGTTTTTTTATACAGTATAATTATTATTAATTAAATAGACGAGAATAACTGACAGATGTCGCAGGCCACATTGGTAAAACAAGAATATTGTCTTGGGCCACATTTAAAATCCAAACACTCTCACTATAGCTGATAAATAAAGAAATGAACGCAGATAATTTTCGTGAGATTGCTTTTACATTCATCAAATCAAAAGAGGTGGTACGATAGTCTTTTAAGGTGGCAATAGTGTTTGATCAAAATATCCTTTTCAGATTACTAATACAGAAAACTTAAACATTTACGTTAATAAACTTCATAATACGGAAGAGGTTAGCTCGGTGATAGCGTGCTGGACTAGCAACGCGGAGATCCCAGGTTCGATTCCAGCCGTTTTACCCTTAGATTTTCTCTTCCTAGGAGCGGCTACAGCTCACTGTCCGGTGATAGACAGTGTTGTATATAACTACAGAGCACTATAGCCGGCAGATTACTGAGAAGACTCCGGGTGTAAATGAACATAGAAGTTGACGCGCCTTAATAATTAAAAAAAAAAAAATTCCCAGGATTTTGACACAGCATTTGGGAAACTAATGCATCAATATCTGGTTCAATGGAAAGAGTTACATTTCTCAGTGAGTTCTTAAGCTGATATTTTGGTCTCAATTTTCTTCTTAGTTTGCTTCATCCTTGAAATTAATTACTCACGAATGTTGATGTTGCTAAAATGTGTTGACATGAATAAGGCAACATTTGAAGTCTGGCAAAGAAGGATGATAAAATTTCTTCTTGAAATTGAATGGCAAATTTTGGATCTATACAGTCCATCGGAAAATTGGCAGGTTTACCAAGGATTTTCCTCATTTCTGAGGGTTTTCAACAAAACGAAAAGATCACTTCTGGTATTTTATCCATCGTAGCATGCATATTTCTTATATTCCTGACCGGCGTTTCGGATTCCCATCTATCATTAGAGCAAATTCAACCAAGTTCTTGTAGAGAGTTCACTTCAACGCAATGTTTCTGTTACACTCGTAACACTTGTTTCTCACCTTATCTGACAGAAATATTTCCGGCCAAAATCGATCTATCGGAAGTGCGATTTTATCGGAAGAAGTATTTCCAGTTTTTCGATTTTTTTTCGAAAACAGCTCCAACAATTTTCTTAAATCTTCGTATACTATCTAAAACAGAGGAGTCTTATTCGGGCGTTAAAGTCGTTCACAGAACGCCCAAAAAATTAAAAATTTTCGCTTTTATTTTAGTGTTTATAATGGTACATGTACGTGTGTATAACAATTATTCGTCCTATATAATTGTATTTATTACAAAAGTTTGGAGATTAGCAGAAGTTTTTTCACTTGTGAAAAACGGGGAATTAAAGAAGGACCAAATTTGAACACTAGGAGACGATTGATCTCTAGATATAAATTACGTATCACTTTGATTTGGAACATTTGGCTGGAAAAATTAAACTTTTAGGTACTTGGGTGAACAGTAGCGCTATTGTTCCCCTTTAATGTACTTCTTCAATACAATGGTTCTATCATCTATATAATATTAATATACATTTGAAGTTTTAGTAGAATTTCAAATTTGTAGAGCATCCGGTAACCGGAAGTGAAACTTTACGGAAAAGATAATGAGATTTTTTTTGTAATTTTCTCGATAACGAACAGCAATGATTTTCTAAAAAAACTTTGGATTGGTAAATGTACCGGATGTAAAAATATCACTTTGACTTGGATTATTTTTCCGAGAAAATTCATTTTAAGTAATCCGGCGAAATCTGGGGATTAAATTTCAAATGTTTATTGGTGAAGGTTTGGTTCAATGATAGGTTTGGATGCTTTCTTAAAAACTAAAATGTAATGAATTCACAACCTTCCTGGGCAGGGTCTTGTCGTCTCACCTTATCTCCGTAATTTATTGTTAGTACAAATGAGAAAAATTAGAGGTTTTTAAAGATAATTTGCCACTTTTTACTTTTTCTTACTCCTCCTAGTAAGAGGAAGTATTGTAATCGTGTCAAATTTTCGATATCCAGTTTTTACCGGAAATATTCGTTTTGACGTCCCCTGAGTCCAAAAAAAGTGGGTTTTAGCAAATATTCTGTGTGTGTGTGTGTGTGTGTGTATGTGAACAGTATAGCTCAAAAACGAAAAACCTTAGAAAGTTGGAACTTGATATTCCGTTTAGGTACCATAAAATGGGATCTGACAGTACGTTATCTGTCAAAATTCCTCAACCGGAAATACCACTTTACTAGTTTTTTTTTAATACTTTTTTGCGATTTTCTCACAAATAGCTCCAACGATTTTCTTCAAACTTGATACATCAACTACACATAGAAAGTGCTACAACTTTTATTTGAAACATTTCTCTGGGAAAATCCATTTAAGGGCACTTTTGGGGCAGGGATGGGGTTACGTTTCCATCTAAAGTGCTATTTCAGTTTAATAGACAATTCCGTCATCTAAATAATATTAATTAGAATTAAATATGTTGTTGAAATTCCGAGTTTGGAAAAAAATCGGATGACCGGAAGTGCGTTTACTTAGCATTTACTAAATAATTTTTTCATTTTTTTTTTGCAATTTTCTCAAAAAAAGGCTCCAACGATTTTCATGAACCTTCCAATATAAGCTGCACATAAAACGATCTACAACTTTTATTTAAAACATTTCTCTGGAAAAATTCATTTAAGGGAACTTTTAGGGGAGGGTGGGGTTATGCAGATAGTTAAATATATAGTTTCTACCTCTAAACAAAATTAATTAGAAATAAATAGATGGCCAAAATTCCGAGTTTGAAGGAAATCAATAAACCGGAAGTGAGCTTTTACTGAATAGTTTTTTTCAGTTTTCGACAAATTTTATTAAATTTGGTGCACAAACTATAAAATTTGTCAATTATAATTTTGAGAACTGGAATACGAGAAAGTTGTTGTGTGAGTGTTTCACACCAGATTTCCAGATTTTTTTTTTTTTAATAATTTTTTGTACATTCGTATTTTAAGATATACTCAACTAACTTATAAATAGTTGAAAAATTAAATATTTTTAATGAAAAGGAATGCAGAAGTTGTACAAAAGAAGAAAGAAAAAAACATTGAAATGAGGTTACTAGATGAGAGTGTCATTTCCTTTTTTGAACTTTTTAAAGTGAAACCTGTCATATAAAAGTTATAATATAGAAATACAGAACGGGCCACAGTGTTGTAGTATATGAATTGTATGTTCGTATGGAATGAAATCTACGGAAGTGCCCTTTGCACCTGGACGGGTCACTTTCCCCTACTGACTTTGCCACGGTTAGTTAGGTATATTACTGGTACGGCCTGTTGTGCAATATATGGCCGAACCAGTTATCAGTTTTTAAAGAGAGTCACTAGGATGCAATATTATGTGTGTATGTGTGTGTGTGTGTTATTATAAAAGAGTTCCGGATGATTGTTATCTCTCTCTATATATTTTCTCCTTTCCAATTTTATATTTATCTTACTATAGTTGTAATTTACTATTTCAGTCAATTATTGTAGGTAGAGATCATTTCAGTAATAACCTATATCCTGATTATGCGGAATGGATTATATGCAGTTTTTATTGTATATATATATGATTATATGCAGTAGTATGTATTATCAAAGTATATTAAATATTGTTCCTATACATGTTAACAGACTTATCCGTAAAATGTCCATAAAATCTGCAACTAAATGATAAGTTGTAAGAGGTCGGCCATAAAAAAAATCACTTATACATGCTCAGTATATCCTTTCTTTTCTGTTTTAATAAAACTGTAAATATATACTTAAATATAAATTTTACTAAGAATAAGGCGAATTTAATTATTAAATATTTTTAATATTTTAAAATACTAGATTGGATTGAATTGAATACTTTTTTAGAGAAACAAAACAGATGGTGTCTAGTTATTTTGGTATAATATACATTCGAAATATTTATTTTTCTTTCGTTTAAGTAATTGGATTTGTTTGTCTGTCCTTCTCCAACAGCATGATGATGTTAAATTCAATTAAATAAAAGTCTGATGTGATAGGCACTGAAATGTAGTTGTGTGATGTGATGTTGTAGTAGTAATAGTAGCCTATGGCGTGACCGTTTTTGTAAAGGGGTGCCGCAGGGAAGTATTCTCGGACCGATACTATATTGTATTAGTACAATGGACATCCTTACATCTACTGACACACTGTTGGCTACATATGCAGACGATATAGCAATACTTTCAACTCACAAAGACGCCACCATTGCATCCTCACTCCTACAGGACCATTTAAATCTTATACAGGAACACTTCAAGCTTTGGAAAATCAAAATTAATGAAACAAAATGTACACATATAACATTCACCCTCAGACGATCAAACTGCCCGACTGTGTATATTAACGATACTCCTATACCACACGAAAAAGACATCCGATACCTAGGGCTCTACCTAGATAGACGCTTGACTTGGAACACACACGTAACGAAAACTCGACAGTCAATGAAAACCAGATACTTCCTAGTAAAACGCTTACTTGATAAAAGATCTAAATTAAACTTGGAAAACAAAGTTCAAATCTACAAATCCATAATAAGACCAATTTGGACCTACGGACTAGAACTCTGGGGAACTGCCAAACCGACACACACTAAACGGATACAAGCCATACAGAACAAGATAATGCGAACAATCACACAATGCCCATAATACTATGTTTCTAACATGACGCTACATACTGACCTTCAAATCCCATGTGTACACGACTTGACACAACAACTTTACAAACGATTCTACAGCAAACTAGGAACACACACGAACCCGCACGTCACAAACCTGTCCTCCCTAACCATTCCTGGGAATCCTCCCAGACGTTTGAAGCGCCAGTGGCCAAGGGACCTCCTGTCACACGAAGAGGAGTAACAAGACCAGGAAGAGTGGCATTGGCCACCTCCTTCAAGCCACATTTACTTACTGTACTATTACAGATTGTAAATATAAATAAATAAACAAACAACTATATATTAAATTAGTAAATTTACAAGATAATTATTAATTTTGAATTCTTGAATTAACTTATAAATGCAAGGAAACAATTACCTACTTAAACTGGCACTGAATTTAAGAGAGCGATTCCAGATACAAGTGTTCTGGTTCAATGTCTAATTCAGACTGCTCTTGTTTGAAAACAGAATTTAGAATGCCCCTTGAAAGAATGCCTTCTCTTTATGACAAAGGTGACTAAGTTCTATGAACTCTTCTGTAACGGTGGTCATCTACCTGAATAGTCCCTTTTGCCAGCGAATGTTAAAAATATCCTTCAAATAATGATTTTCTTCAAATAAAATATATTTATAGATATAATTTCTGGCATCCATCATATATATACGAGGATCATTCAGTAAGTAACGAGACAAATCGCTGTTGCTTAAAAACGATTTATTTAATCAATACAAAACTTTGGCTACTTATCAACATAGACCCCCCAGCAAAATTTATACACTTGTCCCATCGTTTTCTAATTTGTGTATGCCAGTGGCATAAAATTCTTTGGCTTGATCTCGAAGCCACTTTTGCACCTGATTTTTTTGAGTGGGAGAACCTGTATGCTTTCACTCAAGGCTTTGATGCTTAAGATCAGCTCATCCATGTTTCATCACATGTTACAATTCTACTGAAAAATTATTTTTCAATTAAACAACTGTTAACTGATTTGAAACCTGGTTTCTTTGTGAGCGTCCGTAAGTTGTCTTGGAACCTATTTCGCACAAGTTTTCTTGTACTGCAGCTTATTCTGAATAATGTTGTGGACAGTTTCAACATTCGCATCATGCACTTCTTCAGCTATCGAAACAGTAATAAGCCTGTTGTCCTGAATTAACGCGTTAATGCGAGATTCAAGGGAGGAAGTTGCAATTTCAATCGGTCGTCCACTTCGTTCCTCGTTACTGTTTTACCCATTTGTAACGATTCGAACGGTTCAAACAATTATTCCCGATCACTTTCAACATTCTTTCATGGATTTCACTATCTTTGATAACCGCTGCAACTTAAAATCTATACACTGAGCGTTATTCTTCCCAGGTGCAATGCTCGAGCGGACTCGCCATTGTTAACTGAAAACATTTGAGGTTATGCTTACTAAATACTCTCGAACAGCTGATGAGAAACTAAGTAAAGGATGCCAACTTGACGCTCTGAAACACAAACCTACAGCAATTGAGCTACAGCAATTTATCTCGTATCCTTTATATATGCCATTCGCTAATAACATTATTTTTTATTCTCAGTGTACCTCAAAACATGTATTTCCGGTGAAAACAAGAATTTCAAAGATTTGCCACGATCGCAAATACTTCCTCTTACTATTATTAGTAAGAGAAAGTAAAACCTTGACAAATTCATGCCATAATATATAGACCTCAGTTTGATAGCTTTACTTACTTAGATTACAGTTGATCCACAATAGACCTCTTTCTTATTGTAGGTCGCAATGGATTGAGGACCGACCTCCCCACCCCCCCTGTTTTCAATCTAATCTAGGTTATTAGTTAAACGTTACAAATGAAAAATAAATAAAAGAAAATTAAATATTACCTTTTTTTTTTTAATTTTTTTAATCATCTTTATTAAAATCCATATTTTATGGATTACGCTAATATTTCTATTTTAATACTTCATTTAGGAGTAAATTAAAGATTCTCTTTATACCAACTTCCGCACAGTTTTTTTTTTTGTGTTTTATCATGTAACTATAAAAAATGTGTCAAATTCTTGAAACAAGCAACAACTGGGATCATCGTCACACGATAAAATAAATATCCATTTCTGTTACTTAATCTTGACCAAAACGTTGAAGCTATAGTTTTGTCTGGGAACTGAAATATGTTAAACAAGGAAACAATTGTGTCATGTGATCATCATCCACAATATGTATAACTATCTAAATATGAGGAATATAATCCAATACTTGTTTAAAAATAAGACAAGTATATTGTGTATTTGTAGCAGAGATTATCGTGATAATCTCTTTAAAAAAAAAAAAAAAAGAGAGAACATATATTTTAAAATCTATAGCAGTTTTTTCTAAATTATGCAATCCACTTAATTATGCTAACATCAAACACACGTTTGGAGGAAGTTGGTTTGTTGATATAAATAACCCAAAGACACACACACATATAACACACACACACACACACACACATAAATATATATAATATATATGTCCAACTGGCGAATATAAATTGTTATATAAAAATAAGGTTAACGTTAATTTTAGTTTCGGTCAAATCATTACTGGAGAAATATGAAGATCTCTCTCTTTAATGGACATAATATATTTTACCACCCCAGAAAATGATGGACTTGTTTAATGATCAATTAACCTTTCCAAACTGAAACATTATAAAATAAATGACATCTTCTGTAACTATATAAAAAAATAATATTACATTTTACAAACCTCATTATGTAAAAAATCATGAGGCCAAGTAATTTAGATCATTACTAATATTGTAATTATTAATATATTTATTACATTATGGTAAATCCGTGACTAATTCTTTGCAAGCGTATTTTTTTTTTACATTATTTTGCATAGATATATTTTTCTTACATAAGTTTTACTTTTTCTAACTTTCTTTTTTTATTTCATTCAATATTGCTCTATCTTTAGCCAATACAATATATTCCTCAAACACATTCCAGACATTCATCCGCCTTAATCGTAAATATGGAGTTATGCTGCGTCACTAATTATTAAATGACATAGATCACCTAATCATTCAACTATCGCTAGAAAAATAAACGTCTAACATATCACTTAAACTTATAGTGAACCTAAAGGCGTATAATTACAAGAGTTCCAACATTCAATATGTATCCAAAACACTCTGGAATCCAGGATCCATTCTGCGATCAAACCAACCAATACAACTCCATCATACTTCCTTCTAATCTGTGACTCTTTTCTACCAAATTTCACCCAATAATCTTCCAAAATGACTTTGTGATTCGTTCCCAAGTGTTATTAGTGAGTTAAGATCATGGAACATTGGATGTGAATTGTTGCTTATGCGGAAATGGGGTCCTTATGATAGGTGGCCATTTGTTCAAGGCCCTACAAGATGCACGACAGCTGCCTGATAGGCAGGCCAATTAGTATTATTTTAATTCAAAAATTTATTGGACTGCTAAGAGTCGAATGGCTGAACACCAGTGACTCGGCATTAGTAAAAAGCAAAAAAATAAAATAAAAGATTATGGGATGCTAAGACTGGATAGTTTCTTCTCTTTTTTTCATTCTGTTACTGCTAAGAGAAGGATTGAGATTTTTATGACAGCTACCTTAGGGAAGCTACCAGCGCGAATTGTGTAATAAGGAGAGAATGCTGCCCCTTCATTAACTCGGAAACATCTATCAGTGAGGTAACTGATATAAATGAGATAGTAGGTTGAGAGCAGGATTCCCTAGAGCATTGACAGCAAACATGGACATGTCAAAAGCTTCAGCAATGTCTAGGAAGACTCCGGAGCTATACGGTCCCAACTCAAGAGAGTTTGGAAATGACGTCTACTAACTGATGGCACTGCTGGACAATTGATTGGCAGTTTCGAAACTCAAATTTGTGATCGGGGTAAATATTTTTAGAAACTAGGATGGGAAGAATTCTTTTTAATTGTAACCTTTCAAGAATTTTGTCTAGGATCGGGAGTGGGCTAATAGGTCTATATGAAGAAGGTAGGTGAGTCAGTTTTTTTTTTATTATGAATCAAACGGATAATCGAATGTTTCTAGAAGACAGGCGAATAGGTAGTTCGGAGAACAGCATTAAAAAGGTATGTATTGTACAGTATTCCTTTTTTGGGAGACTTCCAAACCAAATAGTGTTAGATTGTAGAACGATACAAAAGGGACGATCTTTTCTTTGTTTCGCTATAAGGCGATGATCGGTCGATTTATTTGAGATAAACTTTCAATGCTTCTTCCATTTGGCCATGGTGATACATGAAATTGCTAATTATGCTACTGATTTTTTTCACTTATGGTTGTTGATTTGCACCGAGACGGGTACAGATTTTATAATATTTTGCTAATGATTCTGCATGTCGACCTCGGCTATCATGTACCTCTTATTTGATGGTACACTCTCAAGGATGAAGAAATTTGGTCGCTAGAAAGTCCAGGACGAAATATGCCTAGGCTAACGCGGAAGAATCAAAACGACATATTTCAGCGAATTAGTAAAATGTAGGCCGCCTTATGCTTGGACGATGGTCCATCCAGCTTATATTTTGATTGTGCATAACACCGCCACACAGGGCGTGTGGACATTGGGAGGTTGGCCTTAGGTCAGAGACACTGACGTAGGATGTAGGAAACATTGAGTTAAGTGTAATGTTATTATTAAAAACTAGGATCACAATCAATGATTAATTAATTATAGGAACAGAAAGAATCAGTAAATCTTATAAAAAAAAAAATTAGTTCATTTCTGTCATGTCATAATTTTCTTTCATTATTATTGCATTGATGAAAGTGATACGTCATTTTATATTTGATATATATGGGATCTTGTCTATATATTTGATATTATTAGCACAATACTCTTTACTTTACATTTAAGTTCTGTTATCAAGAAATACCCCAATAAGGTAATTATTTATAAGGTTTAAGTTGAGTTAAAGATGGTGACTCTGTGTAATAGAGAAAGGTGAAAGCGATATGATGGAATGGTATAGTTTTTATCTTGTCTCACTTCCGTATCTACATTTTTGGGATAAAGCATCCTTTCTTTATCTTCTAGTTAATGTTAATCATTAACATTTGCTGTCAACTCGCTGGCTGGACACGAGTCAGGGAACAGTTTTAATGATCATCCCATTAAACAATGTTGCCGTCAGGTTAAAAAAGTCACATTTAATGTGGTGAATTCAAACATTGTTGAACATGAAGTTTTTATTTTTATGGTTAAACTTTAACCACGAAATAACTAAAATTAAATTGATTAACTAGGATTCATGAGTTATAAAGAATTAAATATGATATTAAAGATTACTAAAAATAGAAATTGATAGAATTAATAAAAATCTGTTATATAATGTTCATAAATTTTTTTTTAGTTCATTTGGCAAATTCTCACAATCAAACTGCCAATGTTCGGTGAAAACAAAAAATGTTTGCGTACTCTAAATTTTCCAATAACATACGATTTTTATTGAAAATTTTCAACAATATTTATCCATGGAAAGTATAATAAATAATAAAACACTAAAAGAAAACAAACATGAAGTCTACAAAATACAGAAGAATGAACCGAGTTAGTGGATAACTTCCCATAATACAAAGTCCGCCATAGGCAAGCTGCAGCAAAAGGGATCTATCTATTGAAAGTAGCCTGACGCAAGAAAAGACTTAATAATATTTCTGATAAGTACATTGATTTCTTTAAAAGTAATTGATTAAGATAAATAAATATAAAAATTCAGTGACAATCAAATTAAGTTTATTTTGTAAAAGATTCTTACAAACAGAACGCACCGTAAGTATTTCTAGCTTTTCTAGTGCGCCTAAATGATCAAAGTTGTTAGTACAAAAAAAAAAGTAACTATCGATATGTATAACAAGGCCCATTTTTATGAAAAACATTTCGAGTTTCTGGATTTGTGACCGCGCTAGTGGTTCGCCAAAAACCGACGCCTCGCCCATGTAGCAAATGAGTTCTTCAGGGTCCTTACACCTTGAAAGCCAATAACGCAACACATTTCAAAATATTTTTACCCTTGACTAAGATAATAAAATGATCGAAATTTTTGGCATTTTGTGTTTAGTTTGGCCACAACTTTTAAGATTATCTAAATTCCAACGGTTGACAAATAACCACACATTACTAATTAGTATTGCCATTATTTTATTCTAAAATCTTCATCTTGTAAGGATCTGTATTATGCCCCCAACTTTGGAGCAAACTTGGTTTTTTTATGAATGAATTTTTCAGCTAAACTGTATAAGGGTTGAGGGAGGTTATTATTAAAATAATAAAGTCTATTTAATAACATAAGTCAGCCCGCAAGAGGTATTTATTGCATGCAGTTAATTGGGGAGTAGCGTCCCCACGGGTTACCACAGCTCAGTACTCCATGCATTTCGTCCGAATCGTACACAATACACTTTAACTACATACACTCTACTCTTTATAGACAAGGACAAACACAGTACACAAACTACTAGGGTTCTCCGTCCCTAGTTAACTGGCGTAGATGTACATTGCTGTAGGGGATTATTGCTCTGCGACCTGAAAGATCTACTGTCCCCCCCGGAGCCTTCTCAGTGCATTGCCGGCCTCCAAGCAGTGTTCTCTAGCTACAAACAATACTGCCAATCATCAGACAGTGAGTTTTAGAGGCTCTAAAAAGAGAAAATCTATAGGCAGCCCCTTCCTTCTCCCTTGGCTCATGCCAATTAACTAGGGACGGAGACCCTAGTTTGTCTACTGTGTTTGTCCTTGTCTGTAAAGAGTAAAGTGTATGTTGTGTAAGTGTAATCGGTAGTGTTCTGACGAAGTGTATGGAGTATTGAACTGTGATAACCCGTGGGGTCGCTACTCCCCAAGTTGTAATCTGCATGTAGCTAATCCCCAATCAGAAGTAGTAAGTAATCTGCATGCAACAGATTGCGGACTAATAGGCGTAAGCCAAGGGGGAAGGAAGGGATTAGCTCAATTGTAGCGCGATGGACTATAATAACGCGGAGGTCCCAGGTTCGAATCTAGCACGCTGCCTTTATATTATTCCTAGGAGCCTCTGCAACTCACTGTCCCGTGTTGGGCAGTGTTGTCTGTAGCTAGAGAACACTGCTCGGAGGCCAGCCGTGCACCGAGAAGGCTCCGGAGGGCACAATAGGTCTTTCAGGTCGCAGTGCAATAACCCCCTACAATAATCTACAAGAATCTCCATTCACGATATACCAAGCAGATAATATCGCCCTTATTCTATGACATAATTCAATTGATTCTATTTTACTTCAAATCTTCTTATTCTGTTTACGTTGTCAGTATGCAGCAGAACGCAGCAACAGTTAAAAGTTTGGAGTTTACTACAAAGAAATCTGCATGGGATTAAGGATACTAAAACTAAAGCGGTTATCGGTGAGATTGCGACTTTATTTTTTTGTTAGTGGTAACCTGGTCAGACGCCATGTTCTAACTCGTCGCGTTTCCGGCATTCGCAGTGACGATCATCTGTTTAACTATACATCCTCACTAATATTCGCGATTGTCATTGGTAATATCAATAGTACTGTCATGTCAGTTAAAAATTAGTGTATTCTATGAAGAAAATATAGCTGGTCACAACTATATAGCTGGTTTTATGATACATTGGCCAATCAAATTCTGATGATGGATGAACATTCGAAACCGATCCTGCAACAAGAAGAAGAAACCTGACTATGTTGATCATGATCTCTCAGTGAAGAGACTTCAAAGTTAACACAGTTTCACTAAAGATTAAGATAAAGTTTATTTAAAATTCCTGTTAAAAATCAGTATTAAATTGATGATGTAATCTGCAGTACCGTTTTACGTCATCTTATTTAAGGTAGTTTAAAACAGTATCTAGCTCACAAAAAATATCAGAGTTTAGTTATAGAAAAAAAGGACTAAGTTCAATTTGCAAAGTGACAAATAAAACAAAAAAAATTACAGAAATAATTTTAATGATTAATTAATGTATATAGAATATATGTTTTACCACAATTTATGTAGATTTACAATAAATTTCCAAAGCATGTAAAAATAATTGGTTATAATATTTGAATTTTTACATGGCTGATAATATTTAATAATGTGCAAGATGATGTATAATTTTGGCAAGAAGATGACTCATTAAATGATGCCATTCGTTGCGATGCTCTGTAGGTAGAGTGGTTATCCTATTATGTAAGAAAAAAAATTAAAGAAGCGTAAAAACTGCGCTTAGTATGGAGAAAGTTGTTGCGGACTTTATTTATTTCAACATCATTAGTGGGAGCGACAGAAAGGCATAATCTAGGAACTTATTGCTAGATCTGTTTCTATTATTATCAGATCAGTATATAAGCCTTTTGTCTTCTATTATCTACTGCTCTCTCTCTTTATCTATCTACCTCTAAAATATTGTATATATTCTTGTCTAGTCCTAACAATGTTTTATGCATTAGATTACTTTAAATGAATCTTTATTCTCAATAAGTTTTAGATTAAATAAAGCCTTCAATCGTAGTAAATTTTCTTCTAAGGCATTAAAAATATACTAAGGCATTATAGTTCTACAAATGAGGGCAATAAATTACCGCTAAAATAAAGTTTAAAAATGGGGACGAGAACCCCTGTATTTCATAGCTCATCAGAAAATCATAAACTTGCGTCGGATGAATATAATTTAGTCAAAATGGTGAGGAAACTGCTAAATACATATTTAGAGGAGGACTTGATGATCAGTATAGATATTGTGGTGGTAGGAACTCCCTCCTCTTTGCAACTCGTAGAAGATGACTAGCACGTGAAGCCGTATGCGATCAAGTATCCTGCATATTATTAAGTAGGTATCCTACTATATTCAAGACCTGTGTAATGTGTTATAAAGAAAAATAAGGAGAAGTTGTACTATGTGTGGTACACTGTTGATGGCGAAGTAATACAGAGTAAAATCCTTGCGTAAGCGATGGATTTCTAAAGAAGATGTTGGCTGGTGGATGCTGGATTTCTGACGAAGATGGTTTCTAGGACAAGGCACATAAGAAGCCACGTTTGGAGGTTGGAATATTCTGTAAGTCTCAGAAGAAAGAGACTTCTGAACATCGGGAATATAAGAACTGTCAGCTCCATATTATCATCATAACAATAAGCATCTGTTTTTTGGCACTTTTTTTGTGGAGAAGTGGGATAACAATGTTAGACTGATAAATAAGAGAAAATTTGTTTGAAGTCCCACTTAAATCAATCTCACTAAACATTTGACCCAATGTTGTTTACAAATATCTGAACTCACATAATGTAATGGATTACCGTACATATTTAATTGTCATAATTGCCGTGATATATTTTGGGGTGTGCACAAATTAGAAGACACATCCCGCAAGCTGCTCGAATTGGTGAATTCATAGTCTCCCAATAAAAAAATGAATTTCATATTATCATTAACAGAGAACCTATTAAGCAAATTCAAGACAATAGTTAATTTCAAAAAAGGACACACTAATTATAAACAAAATAAGCACACCTTTTAAACAGATGAAACATCGACATAGATGAACACAGTATAAGAAACAAATTTCAACAACACTATCAAACTAGGAACAAAATCACACACATAGTCAATATATACACACTTCACACAAAAATATCCAAATTGTTCAATTCTTCTAATTCAACACGACAGGTTCCCCCAAAGGGGTTTATTTACCAACCACACTCACAAATGTACACAATAATATTTGCGCGATCAATTTAATAAACACCAAACAACAGGAAATTATAATTACCAAACACTTTCCAATCGCCCACATTGAATATAAGCCAGAGACACACGATTCTTTAAATAAACGCATTTCAATAATCAGTCCAACCCTCAAAAACATCCACTACACTTATTAAGCTCTGAGCTGCAATGTGACCCTGCCAAGAGAGTAAACGGTATTTTGTATTATGACCCACCACGAGTACATTTATATACGACACACAACGCTGGCCTTGAGGAAAGTTATGGGGTAACTCAGTCTTTCGGATTAATGATGCACAGAAGAGTACTCGTAGAATATCTGTATAATGATCTTTTACGTTTCCGCGACCATTTTCATGAAAAACACTTGGAGTTTCTGGGTTGAGTCCGCGTTAATGGCTTGCTAGAAACCAATGATTTCGTCCATGTTGCAATGAGTTTCTCTAGAGTTGTTACACCTTAAAAGCTAATAGAGCAATTCACGTTGGTAGAAAAGAGGCTTGGACCCTACTGAAGACGCTCATTGCAATATGGACAAAATGTCGGTTCCTACCAAACCACTGACGCGGTCTCAACATTCGGAAACTCAAGTGTTTATCTGTATAATATTAGTGAGAATTTCAATGATTATGTTTTATATTAATATTTGTAAATAGAATTCATTCAACTTAACATAAATTTTCAACACTAGCTCGCATCTTTTTTGAATCACCCACTGGAAAGAGTGTCAAATATAAATGAACATGATAATTGCTACTCACTGTAAGAAGATAATTCCTCTGACCATCAATATTCAAAAATAACTTATTCATGTCACCACTTTCGAAAAGTTTGCAATAATTAGGAAAAAATTCCTTTTCAAATTTACCGGAATTAAATAAAAGGAGATGTATAAATGAAAATGAATAGTCGACTTAATGAATTGAAGATAATAATGCCAATTAGAATTGAAGCCCATAATATCGAATGATTAGACAGTTTTTAACATAGTATTCGATGATGAAAGAATTTTAATTATTCTCTTAAGGTAAGATATAAATATATATATATATATATTACAAATTATCACTTTAAGCTCGACTAGACGTCCAATCAGCATTTTAGACTAGAGACAACCTTCTAAGCGAACTTTCAAAGTGATGAATCTGTGAAACTATCCATACATGGAAACTAGACAGACATATGCCCAGAGACACACAAACATTAACTTCGGGAACAATGGAAGAAAGGGAGGCGCCCTATATCGCCTCTCAATCTTCTCGTTTCCCAGGATGAACTGATACTCAGACTAGAAAAAGTCTTTGGAGAAAGTTAGCTTTTCAAGATTTCTAGAACATTATAGTACCAATTTGGCGGTGAAAGCCCCCAGAATTTAGTGACCCAGTCTGTTTGGCTATCCTCATTTAAATCTGATTTGCTTATACAAGATAATAGCACAAAGTTAGTACATTCAGTACTAGTTAGTACTTCCGGTTGATGCATTTTGCCCTTAACCTTTGTGTCTCATGCAATGGTAGTGCCTAAACCGAATACCAAGTTTGATCTACGAGCGATTTTTCTTTTTTAAGATTTTTTTTAAACAGACAATTCGCTAAATACATTTTTTCCTGACACAGGAAACCTCAAAAATGTATTTCCGGTAAAACTATCGTAATATTTCTTCTTACTAGGAAGAATAAGAGAAAGTAAAAATTCCCAAAACCTGCCTTGTTTTTATTATCTCAACGAACATAAAAACTGACCATTCATTCAGGTCAAATTATTGACCTGTGCTTTTTTTATTGTTTCTGGTCAAAACATGTATTTAGTCTAACGCTTTCGTTTTTTTTTTTTTGTTATAAGTTTTTAACTGGTTGGAATTAAGATTCTCTAAATTTAAAAACTAGTTTTTGTTTTTTAATTTGCCAACATTACCGACTCGAATAAATATTTAATTTCCTTATTTTGGTGGGAGTTCAGTTTCACTAATAAAATGCCATGAGCATATATCAACTTTTGTGGTATTTCTAAACCATAAATAATATTATGCGGACTTGTCTGTTTTTTTTTTTTTTTGTATTATTAAGGGAATAATGATAAGTAACTAGTAAACTTTTCCTTCCATTTACATTTTGTATTCATTGACAAATGCCTAACTTAGTTTCTCCTTGCAAGACTGAAATGGATATACCTAACAAAGCCAGAGACCATAATCCACATTCTTCAGAAGATGCTGTAAGTAATTGTAGAGCAATAAACGATTAACATAACCCCTAGTATGGGGAAATATATAGTAATAACTAGGGAACGGATTCGTATGTATTTACATATTATTTTGTAGGCAATTTACAGACGTTTTTCAACTAGAAGTATTCATACTGACACTTTTTAAGCCGTGTGAGTCTACTTTTATTTCACATATTTCCACATATTTGGATGTTATCGCATATTTATACATATTTGATCAAAATAAATAAATATTTCTACATATTTAATCAAAATATGTACATATTTTTTCATATTTTTCATTTTGGGCATATTTTCATAATTGGGAGGTGGTTGACAGGAACTGTGAACCGCAGACTGTAGGGCTGTGAATCACAGTGGGTACAATGGTTATTGTAATTTGTTAATGCTGCTTAACAGTGACGGGCACTTGTTAGTTCTTTGAAGTTGTCTGACGTTGTCTGCTCTTTCAGCTCGTTCGTTGAAATGTCCAATTCATTTCGTTCGGTCACTTAGTGTATTCTTTTTTAGGTGAAATGCCACGAACATCGGCCTCAAACAGACAACTGGTTGCTAAATATCTTCGCGAGTTTCCAGCAGAACTTTTTCGAAGTGATGGAGACATTTTGTACGGCACAGCTTGTGACAAGCGCGTTTCTTGCTCTCAACGTTCCCAAGTCACCCAACATATTGCCACCGGATCGCACATAGAGAATAAAAACAGAAAGAAAGAGAGGACGTCCTATCAAGCCTTCCTTACCTCTCCATCATCAAGTAAGTCTACTCTGAGTACAGATCTGTGTCGGGCTTTGGTTAGAGCAGATATCCCTTTCCACAAACTTAAAAATCCTCATTTCAAAGGATTCTTAGAGACCTATATTGGGAAAAAAATGCCTGACGAGAGCACTCTGCGGAAAAACTACCTGGAAGATATCTATAAATATACACTAACCAAAATTCGAGAACATATCAAAGATGGACCGATTTGGGTGTCAATTGATGAAACCACTGACGTTGAGGGCAGGTATATTGCCAATGCAGTTATTGGAAAACTTGACAGTGATGCTGATGTGGATTCAAAGCCATTCCTTTTGAACTGTGAGGTTCAATGCTACCTATTTCCATATAAGCACACGTTTCTAGAAACGTTTTGGGAACTGATACTATTCTGGCACTCTAAATTATATCTAGAAATAAACTCTTTATTTATTTACCTACCATAAAATGATATTTATTATTTTATTTGGAATTAACAACAAAATTGAAGCAAAAATGGAAAGATTACATGATTCAGTAGGATGGATAATCTAGTCTTCTAGGTTGAGAATGGATCCTTAATGGTTATGCCATGCAATGGAACTAATCACCATTAAATTCGCCACACAAAAGCTGATCTCGATCTTTGTGCCTTCAGCTTTGGTCCTTCAAGCGCTCATCAACTACGCATTATCTCCCCCCCAGTCATGCCCACTACAATGTGCTGGAAAACTGATTTTCAATTTGGAAATTCAGTTTATTCTTAGAAACTGTTTTTGAGGTAAAAGGAACTGGTAATAAAAAGCCGGAAATTCTGAGGTTTAACATTAGCCGCCAGACAAAACTTTAAGGAGTAAAGAACAGGTGCCACATCAACTTTAAAAAGTTAACTTTAAGATTTAAGTCAAGATCAAGCGTGAAATTAAGCCAAACTGGCCATACTAGATTAGATTAGTTTGGGGAGGGCCATGCCTCATTCCATTGTGACCTACATTAAGAGGTCTAGTGTGGATAGCTGGCCATACTAGCTATACTATCGTTAGAATAAGCAAGAGTTCTATAATTATCCATATAGTTCTTCAAGCGATTCACCAAAAAAAGCCAACCTTACCATTCTACAATATTCACGCTAATAACATCAAACCTCTATACTTTGTATATCGTTAAAAAAAAAATTGTTTGTAATAATGTTAGTTCCTGTGTCAATTGAATTCATTTCCTGTCTTATTTATATTGTTTTTACATTACTTCCTTACTTGTGCGGAATTTGATATGGCATTGCTAAAATGAATTAAATTCATTTTTCATTGTTAAAAGTAAATTCTTAATAATTTGTGGGCCAGTGATGACCTTCTTAGATCGAAAGGTTTCGAATATAAATTTACTTTATGATCATTAATCCTCAATAGAATAATTCAACATTGACTTCTAACAATTACAAAAGAAACAATATTTAAAGCTTTATATTTTTAGTTGCGATTACTTTCATATTATTATTTTATGCCATTTATATTAGGGAGTTAATAATAATTTTCTAATCTTTGTTTAAGCCAATTAACAATATTACATAAATGTTATAGAAATCTCTTTTTCTTTATGTCAAGAGGTAAACATAAAGGCAGCCAAAGGTAATAAGGTGAAGGTTTTATTGTTAGAAGAACTGAGAAGTCACGACCCTAGATAATTCTTTGACCTACCTTGAACTCTAGCAACTTGGACTCATCCATTGTTCCTTGAAGGTTACAATCATTGAACTTCTTCATATACTATTTTATTTCTCATTTATAGAATTTTATTTATAACAAATTATATTAATAAGTTTTTCTTAACAACTACTAATGGAATTTTTATAAATATTAATAAATTTGCCTTTAATTTTGATTAAAAATTTAAGAATTCATACTAGTTGGAATTGAAAGAAAGTTTTGACTAAGTGAAGTATCTTCCTATTGATCTTTTGTATATGTATTTATCTATTTATGCATAATCCTGTACAATGCTGGAGTAGGGAAACAACTTATGCGACAATAACAATAACAAATTAACCAATATACAAGAAAAAATAAAAATGGCTTCTAATACAATAAACGAAATGTATCGAACAAATAATATCATGTTATTGTGGTCATTCCTCCCTTCTGCCTGTTCCCTTCCGGTACTAAGGGTTCTTTAAAGACCGTTCCTATCCTTTCGGATATACCAGTCCCCCCGTGCAAGCACGGAGTCGTTTTACAAGAGAAGGATGTCACCACCCGGGAGAGGCTGTAGTGCAAGGCCTCTCCAAGGCAGATGTGCCACCCCGGGCACTCCCCCGCTTGACCCATTTAAGGGTAGGTTGAGATACGCTCAACCAGCGCGCAGAGTGATCCCACAAAGTGGTCACACCCCACTACCGGAAGCTAGAGAAGGCACTCTAGCAGGCTCCGGTGGACCTCGCACATCTAGCAGGTGCACTTCCAGCTACGGGCTGGCACCGGGGTTAAATTTATATTGCGAGTCTCCTCCCGCTCAACTCATAACCGAAGTCATTGGAGTTGTTGTTGGGACCACGGCCACTACGACGTTATTGTGGTCAGTTCCGAAGAGCTAGAAAGCATCAAGAGATATTTTGCATGATAGTTTGCGTTCTTTTTGAGGTCACCGACCGGTTTCGGTCGTTCCCCCATTATCAGGATGTTTTTGTCAAAACATGTGATAACATAAGATTTGCATAGAGCAAATTTAGTGAGTAGTGAGTGTATCAACTAAATTTACTCTGTGCAAGTGTATGTTATCGCACATGTTTTGATGAAAACATCCTGATGGTGGGCGAACGCTCGAAACCGGTCCATGACCACAAAACGAAGCAGGCTATCACGGAAAGTATCTCTAATAATATCATGTTAACTACATTTCATCGTCTTGAGACCATATGAAAAACTGGAATTAGGTTAATTTTTTTTTCGAAATTGGCCTCATTAGCCTATTTTAATGTGATTAAAAAAAAAAAGACAAATTAAACTGAATAAAACTAAATCCCTATAAAACATGACATTCACCTATCGCCGCAACATCCCTCCTCCCCATAATAATCAACTACAATTTAATTCTTATCTCACCATTAATGATACCTGCTTCCTGGCTTTGATAACTTAAAGAATTGAATTTAACAGATTCTATCAAAATTATTGAAAAGACTGTGTGACAATAGATATTTTTTTCTTTTAATTTAAGGCGGCTCAACATCTATGGTCATTGGCGCCCGGAGCCTTCTCAGTGCACCTTCGGTCTCCGGACAGTGTTCTCTCGCTACAGACAACACTGGCCATCACCGGAGTAGTGGCTCCAAGAAAGAAAAAAAATCTAAGGGTACCCACAGCTGGACTCGAACCCTGGTTGTCCGCGTATACGCAAACCACTGAGGTATTCCCTTCCCTGACAATAGATTTAAACTCTCGATAAGACAACAAACGACTGTTATGTACATTTAATATCTAAATGTTTGGCATTGAACATTTGCCTTCAAGAAAACATTTTATGTTTAAAAACTAGTCTCCTCAATTCAATATTTACGTTTCCAACCTAAACCATTCATAGAGACTTGGAAGTTCCATTTGTCAAATGTACGCGCCCAAGCTGGATATGAAAAATTCCATCAAAATCCCATTAATCCGTCATCTATTCATCTCGCACAATTCCAAATAACTCTCTCTGATGTTTTAAATTCTCCAATTGGTTTAAAATACCACGCGATTTTTTAATCTCAAGTGATGGGAGCAATTAGCTCAGCGTATGAATAAGCTTCAACCCTTGGTAAGTTGTGTGTACATGTGGGTTTGAGAGGCAGAACAATCTGGATAAAAGACTACTATTCTTAAAAGAACAGATAAAAAATAAAGTTATGAAAAAAGAAATGAGGAACAATAGAGTGAACCATTAGTTAGCTGAGAGAGAAATCTTCTAGAATAAGCGAGTGGGTTGTTTAAGATTTGAAATATAGAAAAATGAATCACATTATGTTATTTAACACTTGAATATTGTAATTTTGTGAAGAAGGAAGGTATGTATATCTATAAACAATCTTATCCCCTCCCTCTGTTATTCACACATTTACAGATATTATTATAACTTAGTAAAATTAACAGACCCACTACTTGTATATTCCATCTTTGTACAATAAAAATCCAATAACGGCCCTCTCGGCCGTTGTAGTAAATAATTACTTTCGCCGTCCTTTTGCTTTCTCCAACATGTTAGCGGCGACTTGGCTGACGTAACTACTGCATACTACACTAGCCTTAAGATATCCGGCCTCAATCTTCAACGAGTATTTTTAGTTCATTCAACTAGCCAACTTTGTATAGATCAATAGAGTTTTTTAACCTTTCAGTTTATCTTCTCTAAATTTTTTTTTATTTTCAGTGTAACAAATCCATTAAGGATTATGTTTTCTATGTGTATATATATCTTTGTAATTTTTGGCAATTTAAATAAAGATCGAACGAAGAAAAGTGAAACAGTAATCGATATAATTGACGTGACAGAATATAGTGATCAATGATTAAAATAAAGCATTATGCACTCGATATAACATTTGGTGAAGTGGTAAAAAATCTGATCTGAAATATTCGTTCAACTCTTAATCTATTACTGCAATAATTACAATTATAACATACAAATTTACTTCAAATTTATTTTTGCTAAAAATTTAATTAACATATCATAAATATTATAATGGATGTGTTAGGTGGAGAGAATTTGGGTCTGGTTGATGAAATAAGAAGACTGAGTTAACACTGGTTAACTATGTATAATAACAAAGAGACACAGTTTGCCTGGACTTTACAATAGAGAATGATTAAGGTAGAGTGGAAAATGGGTAATGACACGTAGTGATTGGCTCTATGAACTCAGTAGTATGAACTGTCCTCCTTCTGGAATGTCCTATGAAAAATTTGAGCGTGCGGGTGAGTGTATGTGTGTACTCTTGTTTGGCTACGAGTTTGTGGCAACTAGCTAAGGTTATTGAAACTAGCTAAGTTAATGGAGACTAGCTTTTGATGCAGAAAGCTAGTGATGAAGCTGTTGCGAGCTAGGCAGTGATGATGATGATGCTGTTGCTAGCTGCTACAGCATAAGCTAGTTTTCATCATCATTGCTAGCTTTCAACATTACTGGCTAGCTCGCAACGGCATCATCATTGCTAGCTTTCAACAATACTGGCTAGCTCGCAACAGCATCATCATTGCTAGCTTTCAACATCAAAAGCTGGTCTCCATTAACTTAGCTAGTTTCAACAACCCAGGCTAGCTGCAACAAACTCGTAGCCAAACAAGATGTTCTACACACACATGCTCACCTGCACGCTCAAATTTTTCATTGTGAAAAATTTCTTTAGGAGAGGGGATGATGTAACAGCAACCAAAGAGAGAAGAGAAACGAACCTAACCATTCTCTCGGACTGGAGTGGGAGAAACATATGTATAGAGCGATGGCCAGTCCAGAAGGAGGACAGTAATCGATATAATTGACGTGACAGAATATAGTGATTAATGATTAAAATAATGCATTATGCACTCAATATAACATTTGGTGAAGTGGTTAAAAATCTGATCTGAAATATTCGTTCGACTCTTAATCTATTGCTGCAATAATTACAATTATAACCTATAAATTTACAGTTCATACTACTGAGTTCATACAGCCAATCACTACGTGACATTACCCATTTTCCACTCTACCATACAGTATCATTACATGCGTGAAGTCCAGGCAGACAGTGCCACTCATTATTATTATACATAGTTAACCAGTGTTAACCCAGTCTTCTTATTTCATCAGCCAAACATTTCTTAATTCTCTCCACCTAACACATCCATTATAATATATACAACTAATATGTTCTTCAATATGAAATAATGCTCAAGGAATCAATATTATTCATAGACCTCGTGTGTGTGTGTGAGTTTGTGTGTATGTGAGAGAGTAAGTGAAGAATTTAGTACTTTACTAAATGGTATTTTTCATGATTTTCACAAAAATAACTTCAACGATTTTCCTATGATTTTAAACATATGTAAAAAAAAAAAAAAAAGGTTTCTTCTAATAGAGTCTGGAACTGGTTTGTGATTGTCAAGAGACTGCACAGTGATAAAAATGCATTCTAAGAAGAAATGCATTCAAATCAATGAAATTAAATCATTAAATTTAATCAATTTAATCAATAAATTAAAAAAAAAAAAAAAATCAGATGTTCTTAAATTTAAATCTGAAACTTGTTTGTTGTGATCGATCAGAACAATTCGAGAATCAAGTCGTTATACTAATAATTGGGTGGGGCGGGTGTTGGTGTATTGGTCATGAGCATGGACTTGTAAGTGGGAGGACCCCAGTTCGAGTCCAGCGTATGACTAAATTTTATATTTGTTAGAAAATAGTAATAGTAAAGTAGGTGCTTCCGCCCCCGTCCACGACACCTAATTTGGTAGTTGGACGTTAAGCCCGCCTGAATAAATAGGCAATACTTTACTTTACTTTACTTTTTTTTTACTAATAATTGGGCCATGCGCAATAAAATTAACATAAGTGAGTTACCATGACATTCAAATTCTAATTAATCACAAACTAATCAGGGGCCGCGCATGCGTAGAATAGTAATTAGAACTCAATTGGCTACTCATCAGAAAGACGCTTGTTGGAACAAACATTATTATTATGTTTATGGAGGTAATGGAAAATAATCTCTCCGATGCTTGTAATAAAAGTGCAACTTAGTGAAACACATAAACAATTTTCTTCAATTAAAAAAGGCAGCAATATATTATGTGGGTAAAATAACTTTTATTCGTAAGATTCCACAGGAAAAATTGACTCCTAATGGTTATTTGGTCAGGGTTGCCAAGACAAAACAATTCCCACAATAATGCCGAGCAATTGTATTAATAATATAATTAAATAAGTTTTATAATAAAATTTTTTTTGAAGTTATGATGATTGATGTTCAGTTTCTGTTTTTACCTATTTCATTTAATTGCATTCAAATAGGAAGCAAATATTAAAATAGGAAGGAAAGTTTTAAAAAATATGAATTTCCGGTAGTGACCTAACACTGCCTTATCGATTTCTTATTTTGTATAGTTCATGGCAGAAAATTTCAGAAATAAATTGCTAATAAACTTTTTCTTTTTTTGGTTCTGACCAGAGATCTAGTACTGTTGCATGTGTGATGACATGGCAAAGTCATAGCAAGGTCAAACCTTCACAACAGATAACAAAGAAAGAATAATTTACAACTAGTGGCCTAGCCAGCTGCCTGACTTCAAGACAAGGCCGCGGCCAAACAAACAAACCAAGGGTAAATACCCTTACATCAAAGCAAGCACCGCTAAGGCGGGCCACTGACCTAAATCGGTGGTCACCAAACTAACCAAGGTCGCATACTAGGACAGATGTCTTGGTGTGAGTGTGGCCAACACTAATATATAAACTTGCCCCATTGGAACAGGGGAGGATTATACGATTATATTTCAGTACGTCTTCATATACGAGCAGCAGTTTACGCGTCCCTATACAGTTTTTATTTGATCTTATTACCTTAGTTGTGCATCTTAGTTCATTTATTTTAATCATTCTAATTTATTAGTTATTTATCTTCTATTTATTTCTAAGTATTTCTTGTTAATAGTTACCATTACCCACGTTTAAATTATTGTTCAAATACAGTCTATTTTTATAAAATTCGTGTTAATAATTTGAGCACTAACTTCCAAAAATCTCTAAACTAACTTCCGCCCTCTTCAAGACATCTACTACATACCTCAGGAATCACATTAAACGATTTCACTACAACGTGTAATCGTTTGCCAGGCAAAGTCATAGCAATGTCATTACACATGTGATAAGGCTAGAATCAGACTACCCGTTTTTGTTTGTTTTTTTTTTTTTTTTTTTTAGAAAAGAATAGGAATCTTACAGTAAAAACGAAATTGCGATTATAGATTTAACCAGTTTTAGAAACTGTTTGCTCTATTAATTTGTTTCTAAATAATCAAATATCTGAAGAGTAACATCGTCTAGTTTCCCAGTATCCAGAATATGTTTTTGATTAATAACTACAATGATGGATAAAAAAAAAAAGAAAAACTTTTATAGTTTTTTCTTTCAATAAATTATTTCGAAATGAAAAATTGCCCTTTTTCCGCTGCTAGAAAGCTCTGGATTAGCAACGCGGAGGTCCCGGATTCGACTCCAGCAGTGTTGCCCTTGGATTTTCTCTTTCTAGAAGCTTCTACAGTTCACTGTCCGGTTATGCGCAGTGCACTAAGAAGGCTCCAGACTTCAATAACTCTAAATAATGACGCGCCTTAAATTATAAAATAAAAAATAATTGAAGTCTTTTTTGCTCTTTCAGCGATTTATTTAGATCGCTATTGTACAAATACGCAAACCCAAATATTTATGTAAAAGATATCAATTGCTAAATAATTTTTTTTTTTTTTGCGAATATGGAACTCAAAATATCTATTTCAAGTGAAAACTCAATTTCGTAGATTCAATATGATCATAAAAGTTCTTTTAAAGTAATGAGAAGAGAAAGTAAATCAACTATATTTCTAAAATTAAACTTTTAACTTCTTCTAAAATAAAGTTCTGTCCATAACCATTGACACTGGACTATTTTTTATTTTTTTTTTTTATAAAAATAATTTAAAGAACAATAAAACAGTTTATTTTTAAAAAAATATATTTGTTTTACTTTCTCCTTTACGATGTACTAAGAAAAAGTACAACTAGCAATTGTTTTGTGATTTTCGAAATTTGTTTTCACCGGAAATCATGTGTTGACATTCCTTGAATATGAAAATATTTTTTTCCTGCAATCGTTGAATCGTTGTGACGCTTATTACGCTAAATTTAGTGAAGAAATTTTCAACTTTTACATACAAGTGAGTTTTATACAAACAACTTTCTCTCACTAGTGTGTAAAAGTAATATTATTCAACTTTGATTAGCCCGACATCTAGCGGCAATAAATGAAAACAAGATCAAAACAAATCCTAATATATAGCAGCAAATTTGAGGGTTAAACCACACTGAAGAAATTTGATCGATTTTTTTTCTTTCTTCCTTCTAAAAACTTGGGATGCGCCCTCATGGCAAATAAATCTATCGAGGGAATGCCCAAGGGGGGAAAAAAATTATAGGTTGGACTATACAGTGGCTCTAAACAACATGCCGAGCTGGTGCAGATCTCTATTAGCTTCGGTCCTGCAGGAAAGTTTTTTAATTCATTTGCTGCCAAGTGAACGATTGTTGGATAAACACTAATATACAATTCCATTGAGCTGTCTATATATTTAACATATACGGGAGTTTGAAGATATTAGAATATGTGTATGTTAAAGAAACACCTAACACAAGAGATATTAAACGTTAGATTGATACTAGAGGCGTGAAATTAAACGTCACTGTATTTAGTAAAAAGAAGAAAAAAAATGGCAAACAAAAATATATATTACAAAAAAAAAATATGTACATTCATCAAAAATGTTTCTTTTAAATGAATAACATTATGAATGTCAAATAAAAATTCTAAAAAAAACAAAAAAAAAAACAAGGGTTTTCTATCATAAGCTTTGCATCCTCCGGGAGCCTACTTTGTTTTCCTTATGGCTAGTTGAAGCCCAAGATTATTTTTGTGACAAATTGTGTTTTTTCTAGTGTTTGTACAATTTATAATATTTGTATTTGTTACAGAACTAAAATGTTTTAGAAGAAAGAAAGTGCCCTGTAAGTGAATAGGATTAAGCCTGAAAAATATCATGCTCATCATTTATCAAGAAAAATGAAGAAAAACATCTTAACGCCGCATTATCGTTTTCCGTCAAATTACAAGGAAATAATAGCAAAACAATTATTAAAATAGTATCGATAACGATTAGATCCTATTACATATCTATTAATTTTTAAAAAATGAAGTGGATAATTTGATAACCAATATGATTGACGCTTTAAAATTAAACCGTTGTTTTTGGATGATGTAAAAATATCTAAAATGTTATTAATTGTCCAAATTGGTTGTCTTGAATTCTCCTTTTTTTTTTACTTTCTCTTACTCCTAGGAAGAGGTAGTATTGTAATCGTGTCAAATTTTCGATATCGAGTTTTCACCGGAAATATCCGTTTTTGTGGCCCTCGAGTAAAAAAAAAAAGTGGATTTTAGAAAATTTGTTTGTGTATATATGTGAACAGCATAGCTCAAAAACATTAAAACCGTAGGAACTTAAAACATGATATTCCGTTTAGGTATCATCATGGGATCTGACAGTACGTTATCTGTCAATATTCCTCAACCGGAAGTATCACTTTACAGGAGGGTTTTTGTACTTTTTTTTGGATTTTCTCAAAAAATGACTCCGACGATTTTCTTCAAACTTGGTGTGATTAACTACACATACAAAGAGCTACAACTTTTATACAAAACATTTCTCCGGGAAAATTCATTTAAGGGCACTTTTGGGGGAAGGGTGGGGTTAGGTTTTTTTCTGTAAAGTGCTATCATAGTTGTTTATACAATAATTCTATCATCCAAAAAAAAATTAATTAAAAATAAATAGACAGCTAAAATTCCAAGTTAAAAGAAATTAGTAAACAGGAAGTGCGCTTTTACTGATTTTTTTTTTTTTAGGTTTCGTCAAACTCCAACGAATTTCATTAAATTTGGTACACTAACTATAAAATTTGTCAATTAAAATTTTGAAAAATTGGAGTAAGAGAAAGTTGTAAGGAATGTTTCTCAAGTTAAATTAAAGGGAAGGCATCAAATATAAATAAGGCCTATAAGCTTCATTTTTACTTTCTCTTACTCCTAGTAAGAGGAAGTATTGTAATCGTGTCAAATTTTCGATATCGGTTTTCACCGGAAATATCCGTTTTGAGGTCCCTGAGTCCAAAAAAGTGGTGTTTCGCGATGGTTGTGTGTGTGTATGTATGTGACAGCATAGCTCAAAAACGAAAAATCGTAGAAAGTTCAAACTTGATATTACGTTTTAGGTATCACCATGGGATCTGACGGTGCGTTATGTGTCAATATTCCTCAACCTGAAGTACCACTTTACTAGTTGCTTTTTTTACGTTTTTGCAATTTTCTCAAAAATGGCTCCGAAGATTTTCTTTAAACTTGCTATATCAACTACACATACAAAGAGCTACAACTTTTATTTGAAACATTTCTCCAGGAAAATTCATTTAAGGGCACTTCTTGGGGGAGGGGTGGGGTTAGGTTTTCATGTTAACTGCTGTTTCAGTATATTAGACAATTCTGTCATCTAAATAATGTTAATTAGAATTAAATATGTTGTTGAAATTCCGAGTTTGAAAAAAAATAGATAACCGGAAGTGCGTTTTTACTGAAATATAATTTTCAGTTTTCTGGTATTTTCTCGAAAATGGCTCCAACGATTTTCTTTAAACCAGTGTTGTTAACTATACATATAAAGAGCTACAACTTTTATTTGAAACTTTTCCCCTGATAAATTCATTTAAGGGGACTTTTGGGGGAGGGGGGGTTATGTTTTTCTTTAAAATGCTATCACAGTTGATTATACAATTCTGTCATCCAAATTGAAATAACTAGAAATTAATATATGACCCAAATTCCGAGTTTCAAGGAAATTAGTAAACCGGACAGTTTTACTGGACAGTGTTTTCACTTTTCGACGAATTTCATTAAATTTGGTACACTAACTATAAAATTTTTTCAATTATAATTTTGAGTACTGGAGTAAGAGAAAGTTGTGTGAGTGTTTCACACCAGATTTTTTTTTTACAATTATTTTTATGGAACTCTGCGTTAAGAACGATATATTTTTCTGTAATTTGTACATTTAGTTCTGAAATTCTAGGAAGTTAAAAAAAAAAAATTAATTAAATTTATATAATTTTTGTTTTGTAACATTTCAACTACAACCTGTTTGCTTGATGGATTGGATTTAAATGATACTTAAAAACTATAAAAATTCTCACAGTAGTTGCAGTAATTTTCACAGTTTACTATAGGAAGATACTTTTTTGTTCGATATACGTGTGTACATAATGATTGAAAACACTTTCTTCTTCTTGTATCAATCTGCACGTAACACAGGGCCTCCTATCGCGAGTTCAACATTAGGAGGACGTGATAAGTTATTTTATTATTTTACTGGCTGTAAAAATGATTATAATCTATTAAATAAGTATTATTGTTTTTTTTATGAAAGTTTTATATAACTGATTATAAACCATCTATCTAAAGTAATGCAATAAAGATCCCCCCCCCCCCCCAAAGAAAAGCTCAAGATAGCAAACACTATTTGTCACCTGTTAAAATTGATTAAATCTAAGGCAATACAATATTTGTTTTTTTTTTTGTTACGAAAAAACCGTTGAGAAACACCCAAGCGATTTTCTCTGATCTATTTGGAAATGATTGTTTTGATTTCTTCATTTTTCTGAATTTTTTTTTTTTCAATAACAAAATATTTTTATAGTTTATAAATCAACTGAGGTAGCAAAGCGTTGGTGGGCATTTTTCATGGTTTTTGAAATAATATTTGAACAGTTTACAAACGGCTTACCGTCAATAATATGCTTCTATCATAATGAAGAATCTTAGGATCGTGAACAATCAGAGCGTATGTTGTTTGCATTTATGAAGAAAATGTTTTAAATAATTTTGAATTTAAATTTTTAAATAATTTTCATTACTTTGTATTTACTTTATTAAAAACAAAACAAAAAAAAACTGGTGTGAAACACTCACACAACTTTTTCTCTTATTCCAGTTTTCAAAGTTATAATTGACAACCAACTTTATATTTTGTATATAGCAAATTTAATGAAATTCGTCTGTGTTTTTATGGAGAAAATCGTAAAAAATGTTAGGTGAAAACGCACTTCCGGTCTTTTGATTTTCTTCAAACTTAAAATTTCAACAACATATTTAATTGTAATTAAAAATCATTTAGATGATAGACTTATGGAATAAACTGAAATAGCACTTTATAAGACAACCTAACCCCACTCCTTCCCCAAAAATGTCCTTAAATGAATTTTCCCAGATAATGTTTTAAATAAAAGTTGTAGCTCTTTGTATGTGTAGTTGATATACTAAGTTTAAAGAAAATCATCAGAGCCATTTTTGAGAAAATTGCAAAAAAAAAAAGTGAAAAAATTAACTAGTAAAGTGGTACTTCCGGTTGAGGAATGTTGACAGATAAACCTATTGTCGGATCCCATGAGATACCTGTTTGAACGCGGATATCAAGTTTGAAACTTTCTACGATTTTTCGTTTTTGAGCTATGCTGTTCACATACACACACAGAGACCATTTTCTAACATCCACTTTTTTTGAACTCAGGGGACCCACAAAACGAATATTTATGGTGAAAACTCGATATCGAAAATTTTGGCATGATTACAATACTTCCTCTTCTTACTAGGGAAGTAAGAGAAAATAAAAAGGCGAAAAATTCGTTAGGCAATAATTTCATTTTTTTTTTTTTGTCAGCCTTCTAATATCTGCTTAGTAAGATAGAAAGTTAATACAAAAAACTATTCGGAGATTCTAAACAGAAAAAAAAAAAAATCTGGTGTGAAACACTCACAATACTCTGTCTTATTCTAAGTTAATACTTTTCTAAGAAATGGCAAATTGTTAGGTATGGAGCTGCTGTTACCTGCTGTTAATGTGTCTTCAGGCACATGTCTGTCAGGCTTCCAGTCATGATGGATAGCTTCACAAAATTCATCCCTATGGATAAGCACAGTTGGTTGTCGGCAGTCTTAAGTTGCTCATTGGGGGTCCGGACAGGGTATTATTAGTGAGACATAGCTATGTCTTTCACGGAACTTTCTTACGCATCTGGTTGGATCCCTTATTAGTCAATGTGGTTCAAGGAGACACCTCTATGTAATACGGCTCATGCCGGATCCATTTTGTAGAATCTGTGTGACAGAGGAGGAAACACCCGTCCATTTTATGACAAATTGCTTAGTTTGTAAGGAAATTAGGTTCAGAACCTTTGAACGGAACAGGATGTCTGTGGAAGAGCTTAGGCTATTTCCCTTTAAGATTATTGTCCGATTTGTTCGAACTGCGGTGATTCTTAGTTGGGTTAGATCCGGGTCTAGATATTTGTTCTAGGCCCGATTTGTTGTTGTTTTTCTTGGGCTATATGAGCCCGTAGGGTTTTGGATAACGTAAGGGCTTGGTCTTTCCCCACAGACAAATTAAATAATAAGAAATGAAGGAAGCAAATAGCTGTGGTTAGCATACTGAGCGGAGGTCACGGGTACGAATCCAGCTGTGCTGCTCTTAGATTTTTTTTTTTCCTAGAAGCATCTGTAGCTCACTGTCCGGTGATGGACAGTGTTGTTTGTAACGAGTTGAAAAGGTAAATAGTCTTTATATTTCAAATTTGACTCATATGTCCTACATATTGTTCTACCAATAGTAAAACCATATTGCATTGTGGTGAAAGTGGTATTGATGTCTGAAGATAGTATGCAAATAAATCATTGGAACCGTTTTTGACATTGTCGCGAAACTAAAATTCAATCAGTAAACTCGCACTTTTGGTGGATGGAGTTTCTCGAATCTTGGTATCAGATGGGGTGGAAGTTCCTAAACGGGATACCAAGTTTGGATTTTCTATGATTCAATATTTTGTACATATATATAGAATCATTCCTTAAAACCATTTTTTCCATACTTGGGGGCCTCAAAACATGTATTTCCGGTGAAAATACAATTTCAAAAATTGACACCGACGTAATTACTTCCTCTTCCTGGGAGTAAAAAAAATGTTTTAAAAGTTCAGCTTTGGTTTACTCTGGCTGGTGCTTGAATCGCAGCTTACATTCTTTTAGATATACAATATTCTATAAAATATCAGATAATGTTGTTAGTGATTTCTACGTTCTTGGTTTTATGTTTAACTCAGGCTATTTAAATTTAATTTGAATTCTTTCGTACCTACTTGCTCATGACTTTTTTTTCATAAATTCCTTGGCTTAAACGATTCCTCACATTTGTAATTGAAATTTTTATTCTGAGAAATCTGGGAATGAATATTAACTATAAAATTCAATCAATCATTATAGTTAGTTTGTTCGGTGATGTGGATTGTGTTAGCTATTGATCTGCAATAAACCAACTTCTGTCATTACATTTCTTTAATTAAAACTCACATAGTTATGAATCAAATGGTAAATAATCTTTTATTAACAATAAAAAAAAACATTTTTCTTAGTATGCCACTTCAAATGTTACATTGTGTATAGCTCAGTTGCAATGAATTTTTACCAAAGAATTGTTATTAACGAAGTTTTAGCAAACAAGTGCATTTTCCGAATATCAGCTCGCAGAAAACAGCTTTGATTTATGTAAAGAAAAAAATGAATTATTTTAATTAGTATTTTGAGCTTCCTATAAATTTGCGCCTTGCACTAAACTCTCAATGCAGGTGTTCTACGTTTGACGAGTTTATTGTGCCGCTTGAAAAATTGCAAATATCTCGTTTAAACTAAAGCCGCAAGGTTACAGCACTTAACGGAATATAGAACAAGCAAACCTCTATATGAGATGCGCGGTAATGTAAGCAAGCATAAACACATCATTTCAGGCTTCAGTTCACATTGTTTTAATCTCTAACTGTTACTGACATCTACCGGCGATTTGGGTGAACAATAATTGTTCCCACAGCAATAGTGAAAGTTGCCAGTAGTACATGCTGGCATCTGGTGGTTATTCGTGTAAAAATTCGAACAGTATTCCCTTTTGTTTCACTTATTTGATTACACAAAACCTTAATTCTGTTAGATACTAATATTTACTCTTAATATTTGTACTGTAAACAATGTTAGTAAACTTTCGCTATATCAACAAGATAACACAATGTCAATGTTTATCGTATATTATTTTTATAGGCAGTTCTCGTTTTCAAATAAATGATAAAATTTTAATTAATAAAACTAGTAAATAATAAAGTAGTTAGGATTAACTAGAAAATAAATGGATTTAAATAAAAGGAAGTTTAATCGAAGTATAAGTAATAAATATGGTATCATAAAGTTCTTTGAGGTATCTGCTGTTTATATAAAGATAAACCACCCAACACATTTGCACAAAGCACATTTCTTAAAGCCATGAATTCCTATTGAAGCTACCTCAAAATATGTATTTCCAGTGTGATCTCAATTTTGGAAATGTGACAGAATCGCAATGCTTTTTGTCCGAGAAAAATTGTGGAAAAGAGAGTAGGCATGACTTACGCTTCCTCCATTACTATCAATTCGAATTGATAAATTGACTTCCATCTTTTTTTTAACGAACGTTTAGTTAGTTGGTCTTAATATGATTTTTGGGAACTACAACATACTTACTGGTTTTAGGAATAGGAGCTACCTAAAGGTATCTATATTATAAGCACCAGAAGTCTCTTCTATCAATGCCAAAATCTGGAAGAGTTAGTAGCTATTTTCCAGATAACACACTATATAAATGTGGAAAATATACAAACAAAGGTGAAAGATTCTTATGTGGGTACTTAGAATCCCAAATTTAAAGAAAATGTTCAACGCCATTTGAAATAAAAATTCCTGAAAAGCTCAGATAATTTAGGTAAAGTCGAGCATTAAATAAACCGCTTTTCTTCACACTCTCAGAAGTTCAGCCATGCATGTATTGCCAATTAAAGTTTTTCAGAAATTTCCGCAATATTTCATTTACACTCACACTTGTTGGTTGTATGTATGTGCGGGAGGTTATAAGGTTGTGTACTATGTTAAACACATACAAATAATAACATTAACTTATAACCTCCCCCACATATATTCAACCAACAAACCAACAAGTGTGAGTGTAACATTAACATCATGTTGAAGTGAACTCTCTACAAGAACTTGGTGAATATGTTCTGACGATGGATAAAAATCCAAAACCGGCCAGGAACAAAAGGAATATGCATGTTACTACGGATAAAATACCAGATAAAAATTATAAATTTTCAAGAAAATTGGTGACTTAAATCTGTCGTTTGAGTGTTTCATACCAATTTTTTTTTGAACCCAGGAACTTAGCTGCGTTAAGTGTAGATTGTTCTCAAAACTATAGGTAAACCATTTCTATAGTCTCCTTTTATCTTAGGCCGTTTACCAATCCATTGTTGGTTAGCTCCTCGAGAACGAGTTACCATGTAAAACGATGGCACTTCAGGGGGTCTTTAGCTCAGAATCTCCATATCGGAAAACACCGAAAAAACGAGTTTTGGTCGTAACGACATACAATTTCTTGCAAGTAGGTACCAACAATTCTTTTTCTTTCATAGTCTAATAACGGAAGATTCTCTCGATCATTCTTATATGAAGGAAAAGGATTGTGAATTCGGTCTTTTTTTTTAAAAATAAGAAAACTTAAAATCTTGCCAACGTTTCGACAAATATATAGTCTTTTTCAAGCCATAAAAAAACTGTTAAATAATCTATTTATTTGTTCACTATTCTCTGTGGTGTTGAGGTGTTCTCAACTTTTTATTTTCCAAATTTATACATAAGTTTTTAAATTTGTTATGTTTTGAAGATTATTTAACAGTTTCTTTTTCCATGCCTTGAAGAAGACAATATATTTGTCGAAACGTTGGCAAGATTTTAAGTTTCTTGTTTTTTAAAAAAAGACCAAACCTTACAATCCTTTTCCTTCATAGTCTAATAACTGTAATTATTGAAAATGTGGGTGGGTCCGCAATGCTGGATAACTTCCGGTATTTTATCCGTCGTAGCATGCGTATTGGTTTTGTTCCTATTCATCCATTTATCCATCATCAGAGCAAATTCACCAAGTTCGTGTAGAGAGTTCACTTCAACGAAATGTTTCTGTACACTCAAATGTTTCTGTTGTATATATGTGGGAAGGTTATAAACTTATGTAACATATCATAAGGAACATAACCTTATAACCTTCCCACATAAATACAACCAACAAGTGTAAGCCTACAGAAACATTTCGTTGAAGTGAACTCTCTACACGAACTTGGTGAATTTGCTTTGACGATGGATAAATATCCGAAACCAGTGAGGAACAAAACCAATATGCATGCTACGACAGATAAAATACCAAACTGTAGATTACATTGTCTTCTAGTAAATCTTGGCTTTATGAACGTTCGATACTCTATGTTCCTTAAAAAATAATTTGATTAATTTGCGGTTTTTTTTTCAATAAATCCTCAACAAAGATTGCTTATTTTGTTCAATAAAATCTCATAGAAATTAAATTTGTCTGTTTAACATTAATTACATTTGTATCATAAATTCTCCTAACTTTTGCTCGAACTTTGTTCCTACAATGTGGTGCAATATTTTTGGCCAGTAGTTTAATCAGAATAAAGAGAATAAGTCTTGCAAATGTGAAGGTTATGGACCTGATCACTGTATGTGAAATATAAAAACCAGTGATTATGAAGAAGGCATATTCCTAAAATTTTTGTTTTATTGCAAAGAAATGTAGAGCAAGTTGGGTCAGATAATTTTACTAAACAAGTAAAAGTCAAAATGAAACGGTAATTTTGTTTTTAGATTTACTTTTTTCAAGAAAATTACTAATGAGGCTGACATAATGATAAATATGCTGCATTAACAATGCAGTTCTACTTGCATTAACTAACTAACGAACTAATTAACTTGATTAAGATTAGTACAATATTCAACGATATATTACATCCACTTTCCCTACCATTGAATTTAATTGTTGAGCATTCATGTTTATGGATGTTTTAGCTGAAAAAAGATAGATTCATCTTCATAACTTTCTTTATATTGTCCACATTCAAGTATAATATTATGAAGTCTCATTCTTTTCAACAAATAAAGTGCAGTCAGTTATGTAACTTAGGTAATCTTACAAGTAAATGGGTACATCCATTCTGTCTCTCTTCATTTTCATAAAGGTGTAAAATTATCTCTTTTAGACAGCTGCATTTTAATTCATAAAAAGGAATGCAAAGTTTGGATTCAATAAACCGCCTCTAGAAACACAAATCTGAATGCTAGAATCCACAAACAAGACTCAACGGCAAGAATTCATTAAATTAGCACGGCTAATTGATAGCTACGGCTTATGACATTGATGGGGAAATATTTTCCAAACCAGGTTATGTAAGCCTCGATCTTAATCGTCGTCCTCATGTTCTGGGGCCAACCTTCAGCCAATGGTGTAACAACCTATGCAAAACCAAGGCTTGCCAGGCGGCGATTTTTATTGGGGAGCGTGTGGTAAGCACGCCGCGGTTCCCTCGCCATTTAGATATTGTAGTGGAATCGTTTATTGTGATTCCTGAGCTATGTAGTAGATGTCTTGAAGAGGGCGGAAGTTAGTTTAGAGATTTTTGGAAGTTAGTGCTCGAATTATTAACACGGAATTTATAAAAATAGACTGTATTTGTACAATAATTTAAACGTGAGTAATGGTAACTATTAACAAGAAATACTTAGAAATAAATAGGAGATACTAATAATTTAGAATGATTAAAATAAATGAACTAAGATGCACAACTAAGGAAATAAGTATAAATAAAAACTGTATAGGGGCGCGGAAACTGCTGCTCGTATAATAATCTTGAAGACGTACTGAAATATAATCATATAATCATCCCAATGGAGCGAAGTTTATATATTAATGTTAGCAACACTCACACCAAGACATCTGCCCTAGTGTGCGACCTTGGTTATTTCGGTGACCAGTGATTTAGGTCAGTGGCCAGCCTTAGCGGTTGCTTGCTTTGATGTAAAGTATTGACCCTTGGTTTTGTTTGTTTGGCCGCGGCCTTGTCTTGAAGACAGCAGCCGGCTAGGCCACTAGTTATAAATTATTCTTTCTTTGTTATGTGTTATGAAGGTTTGGCATTGCTATGACCCTGCCGTGTCATTACAATATATTCTCCGCTATCTAGATGCGCTACTAATAATTGTAGCTTCCTAATTTTTTCTCATGTTACTTGGTCAATACCGATTAAAGCCCTCACAGAAATTGAGCCTTGAATTCTTGCACCAATGTCCAATACGCTAACACTAGACTAAAGCGTAAGGCCCTATTTGCGGTATCTGAAGGAAAATCCAACATAGCAGAATTTGGTATAAATCAAATTTATGTTCAAGGGTGGATTTAACTTTTCGGTTTTAAAATTGGTTATATTTTATCCATTGAAAAAAAAGAAGTTATATTTTTAAGAAATTTTAACCAATGTTAAGTAGGAAAAAAATTTCATATTGTTAAAAAGGAAGTGAAAAATTTCTTTAATGTACCATAATTTCTAGCAAATAGCATTTTAAATCGATTTTGTTTTCAAACTTCTTAGTCAGTTCTCTGCACAAGGCTTCGATTCAATATTCCAACGTATACTAGTGGGTATTTTGGGACATTAAAATAAAGGTAGTACGAGTTTAATTACAAGTTTAATAACCAAGTTCCTTAAAAATAATCTTCAGCTATGGATTGCGATGTGTGACATTGCAACGAACAGAATAATGGGCAAAAAGACATATAGATTTTTGTGCCGAGCCTCTTAAAAAGTAATGAAACGTAAAAAAACTGTAAAGTGGAATAAAGTTTGGAAAGAAAAAGAGTAGACGCTATTGCTTTATTTATATTAATAAATAAGTATTAATCTCTTATAAATACCTCGCCTAGAGATTTTTCGTATCATTAAAACAAGGAAATAGGCATATATTATTATTACTTTTATTTAATTTTAACCCTAGCTTCCTGATGTGCTCACATTTATGAAATAGAAAATTATATTAGAATTGGTAATGAGGGTTGACCAGTACAGGGAAATATGTGCACTATGAAAGCTAATTAGCCATGCTCGATAAACTCCCATGGATACAACTACTAAATGTGGTTAATTCAAATATTAAAACGCGGGTTTAAATTGTTTATCGTTATTCTCCGCCACGTGGGCCATACTACGGGATTAATGTAACTTAGGTGACATCTGAGTCCATCATTGCATTTTCCACTTTCATCACACATTAGATCTGTTTCATTAATACACAAAAAGCCGCATGATTAAACATGAGAAAAGTTGTTTCACGGAGTCGAATAATAAATACGGTACAATTAGCTCTTTCCATTTCAGGCACCTTCTGGCCGTGTGGGTCATATACCCTCATGTTCACATCATATCCTTTTTTTTTTTTTTTTTTTAACATATTTTGATTAATTATGAGTGGGGAGGTGGGATAGTTTTTAGCAACTGTTCTATATAATTACTTACTGTATTGGTCGATGTGGCCTCTGGCCTCTCGAACTCCAGTTCTCCATATTTCCCAGACTTCTCATTCCATTCACGCTTAAATCAGATTCTATCCCTCAGTCCATCTGTTTCTTCCACCGTCATTCCTAATCTTCACTACTGCTTTGTGTACTCTTGCTTCATGCATTCATCCCACACAGCCAAGCCAACGGTTTCTAGTACCTTTAATTATCCTTATTATATTCTCTTTATTTAGAATATTTTCAATTTCGTTATATTTTTGTTCTCAGCTTCTATAACCACACTTTCATATTTTACCCATAAATTTTCCTTATTACTTTTCTTTCAAAAATAATTTAATTTATTTGCTTCCGAAGCCGATAAGGTACAAGTTTCTGAAGCATAGCATATTACAGGCCTCACAAGTGTTTTTTATAATTTTATTTTTATGGTTCTGAAAAGCAGTTTAAAACGAAATAATTTCCATGATTCTTTCTTTTAATTTCGTCACATATCATTTATATTACTAAACAAGGCTGCCTAGGTATGTGAAATTTGGCACTCTCTCAAAATTCATGCTCTTCTATTTTTAAATGTTTAAGGATTCTTCTATATTTCGAAGATGCAGAAACATTTAGATATTTGTTTTCGCCCAGTTTTACTGGAAGTTCCATTTCCAATCCTTTACTTTTTATTTCGCAAAAAACTTCTAATATTTTCAAAACTTCTGGTAATCAGCACTACATCATCTGCAAGTGCACATATTTGCACGTTTTATTAATTATATTTCTTTTGTTATAGACACGCTTTATAATTTCATGCAGTACGATTGTTAAGGAGCGTGGCAGGTAACGTGTCTCCTTGCCACAGCCCTGAATTAATTCTGCACGGGTTCTCGCCAATCACGATTTTATAAGTTGCTTCCGACTTTATCATCTCTATTAGCCTTATGAGCTTTTTCAGGAACGCCATTATTTTGGGCATCTTTGTTCTATTTATACTATGGAAGCCTGCTGAGAAAGACCATGTTCAGACCAATATCATATTCCATACTTTCTGCATTGCTTGTTTTAATACATACGAAGATTTAGTCAGTTATACTTCGATCAGATCTAAAGCCACACTGATCTAATATTGATTCTACATATATCTTCAGTCTTTTTTTAATATTAGCAACGATATTATCTTATATGTAACAGGAAGCGACGACCATATACCTTTCAATACTGTGCTCTCCGGCACTTTGTTATTTTAAGTGCGTGCGTTACTGCAAAATCTACCTCTTCTATTTGAGGTTGAGAATATGTTGTGCCTGTATATGCGTTTGTGTAGTTATGTACTTGTGAACAAAATCTCTCAGAACAGTATGTTCATAATGTCTGATTTTTTCCTTATGCAGTCTTGTTAATATGCACTACTATTATCAATGTGATAATACAGAAAACCTAGCCAATAACATAAAAGAAATTTAACAAATTTAAACAATTATGCATATCTTCAAATCTGGAATTTTAAACTATAAATTCAATTGTACTTTTAATGTTATAGTTATTTAAACGTATATTAAAATGGCAGTTAGTGTCATATCCAAACTTCAAATCAGAGTTCTTTTAAGACCCCAAAGATCGCTTTTTCCCCTAAAATTGTTTGCAATATAAGCGATAGGAAATATTTAATTGAAGTTGATAAGGAATATATATAGTAGTACAACATTTAAAAATATCGACGGAATCGCGCTATTCTCGAGAAAATTACAAAAAACTGAAAAATCCATTGATTAGAGTGGTACTTCCGGTTGATTGATTTTGATCAAAACCTATTGTCGAGACCTATTGTAGGTTACTTCAACTAACTAATAAGTTTGATTTTAGGCGATTTTTCATTATTGTGTTCATGCTAACCATACACACACAAATTTAAAAAAAAAAAACACTTTTTCGAACTCATGGAACCTTTAACCATGTATTTCCTGTGAAAATTCGATATTGAAACTTTGTCACGATTGCAATATTACCTCTTACAATAATAAGGTAAAGTTACAGTTGAGGCTAGACCGTTTGTCAGAATATTCAAAATTTAATAGTCTTAAGATAAACACAAAGAAAAAGCAAGATTGTGATATCTCGTAAAGGTGGTGCTGCTAGAAATATTAAAAACATTAGGTATGAAAACACTAATACTGAAATTTTGCAATCTGTTCAACTATCTAGGAATGGTGTTTTCTCTTCTGGAAAGTTAAGGCAGACCTGTATGTCTTCTCTCGGCCAAGAGTGCAGTTGCCAGTCAGAAAATATTGAAACTATTATTTGCGACCATATTTCATGATTCATGGATTACAAAAAATAAATTATTTGATTCGCAGTCTGAAAGTGTATTATTGTACATGAGTGAAACATGGGGCTGCCAGTATTCGCATTTGGCGGAAAGAGGGCAGTTAAAGTTTTTTAAGGTATTAATTAATTTATTACCTGACACACACAATTATTTATTACCGGATAACTATGGTAGAGTGGAGGTAGATCGCACTCATATTGTCTGTAAAACTTGCAAAAGAATGTTGGAATGGTGGTGTAAACTATTAGAAATGGGCAATGACCAGTTGCCCAGGCAATGTTTTGGAAGACTCGTTGAACTAATAAAGTGCAAAACGATCGAATTTAACTGGGCTTACGAGTGTGGACCTGCTCTGCCTTATAGGAGCCAAACATACCTGGGACTGCCAAAATATTGATGTAGTAAGAAACAGTGTAAATGCTCTTGCAGAAGCAGTTAAAAATCACTTTAACTCTTCATATAATTTATACTTTCATAATATTAGTGGCCTTGGAATTAAAGAAGAATATCTGTATAACTATGTACATATAAAAAAAATCAAATTAATTTCACAGTTAAGAATGGCTTATAAAAAAATTTCCCTATTACAATAAATAGTGAAAAAATTCTGTTAGACTGTGAAAAACACTGTACTTTATGTAATATCGGGGAAATGGATAGTTTAATACATCTTTTAATTAATTGCTCTCTTCTATTGCCATATAGAAATAAATATTTAAACCAATACTTCTTGACAGCCCACAGTAATTCTGGTAAAATGGATAACCAGTTGTCCAATATTAATAAAAATAAATAACATTCACTTATTTGTTACTAAAAGTCTGGCTTTTAGTAATTTAATTGGATGATTTATGTTAAATAGTATTAATTCCATAATTATTATTATTATAATATTTAAAATAATAATAATAATAATAATAATAATAATAAACAAGAATATTGATAATATTTGTAGGTCAAGTTCAACATCATAATGTTTATAATGTTTAGTTTATTACTCTATTTACTATTTACAATTGTGTTTCCTTTTTTCAGGACAACGGTTGCAGAAAATCAACCTCTAGAACATGGGGACTTTCCCCAAAAATGGCCCACTGGTTCTATAAGCGGACCGTCATACCTGTCCTCACTTACGGGGCAGTAGTGTGGTGGCCGATAACGGAACAGCAAGGTGCGAGGAAGAACCTCTCTGGGGTTCAAAGACTGGCGTGCATGCTGATTTCGGGGGCATTCTGTAGTGCCCCAGCGGCTGCATTGGAGGTACTGCTGGGGTTTCCTCCGCTGCATCTTTTGATACAAGCGGAGGCAAGGGCTAGCGCGTACAGACTAATGAACAATGGCCAATGGAAGCAAAGAAGCTCCTTAGCCAAGCACTTGGACATTATTCAGAAGGTTGACCCCGACCCCTGTCTTTAAGATGGCTGGGGAGGAGTGCTGTCCAACATTCCACTTTAGGCTCCCCTTCCATGTGATATTAATGTCACGTTCGGAATGGGCTAAAAGTTGGGAAAACGGGGCCAGACTAGGGGTTCCTGGTTCACGGATGGGTCCAAAATGGCCTGCGGAACTGGAGCCGGAATATGTGAAGCTGCCGAAGGAACGCATTGCGAGAGCCCTCGGCGGTTACTCCACAGTTTTCCAGGCTGAAGTTTATGCAATAAAGATCTGTGCTGAGGGGAACCTACGCACGGGCTTTAGAGAGATATTTGCATCTTCTCGGACAGCTAGATGCGCTGAATGCATTTCGGGCATTCAGAATTACCTTCCTCCCTGGTCCGGGAGTGTAGAGACTCACTGGAGGCATTATCCCGGCACAACAAAGTTCGGCTAGTATGGGTGCCGGGGCATAAGAGGATTACAGGTAACGAAATAGCAGGCCAACTAGCCAGAGAGGGAGCGAATACTCTCTTCTGTGGGCCGGAACCTGCTCCAGGGGTAGCCAAAAGTATGACGAAGGCGTCTCTGAGAGAATGGATTCGGAGGGAGCATAATCGCCATTGGAGGCTAAGTACTGGGGCAAAACATGGCAAAATGGTTATGCCAGAGTTGTGTAGAAGAAGGACTAGAGACACCTGGGTCTAAGCAGGTATCAGATTTCTCTGATAACGGGCCTGTTTACTGGGCATGGTAGGTTCAAAAAACAGCTGCATAAGGTGGGATTGGTAGATACAGAGTCTTTGTGTAGTTTGTATCAGGAGGAGACTGCCTCTCACCTGCTGTTTGATTGCGTTGCAATCGGTAGATTGCAGTACGAGATCTTCGGCACGTTGAGACAGGAGGAAATCTTACTCCAAGAAGGACTGGGGGGAAGGTTCTGGACCTCATGAAGAGGGAGGCTTCGAAGGGTTGGCACAATATGCCTCAATGGGAGGCTGCGGTGCCTGGGTTTTAGTCTCCCCCTACATCATTCTAATTCTAATCTATATAACTGGGTACATTTAAACAAAATCAAATTAATTTCACAGTTAAGAATGGCTTATAAAAAAATTTCCCTATTACAATAAACTGTGAAAAACACTGTACTTTATGTAATACCGGGGAAATGGATAGTTGAATATATGTTTTAATTGATTGCCCTATTCTTTTGCCATATAGAAATAAATACGTCTTGACAGCCCACAGTAATTCTGGTAAAATTAAGAACCTGTTGTCCAATGTTAATAAACATTCACTTATTTGTTACTAAAAGTTTGGCTTTTAGAAATTTAATTGGATGATTTATGTTAAATAATATCAATTCCATAATTATTATAATATTTTCAGGCGGGCTTAACGTCCAACTACCAAATTAAGTGTCGTAGACGGGGGCGGAAGCACATACTTTACTATTAACATTTTTTTACGAATATAAAATTTAGCAATTATTATACGCGGGACTCGAACTGGGGATCTCCAAGTTACAAGTCCATGCTCATAACCACTACACCAACACCCACCCCTTACATTATAATATTTAGAATAATAATAATAATAAACAAAAATATGGATAATATTTGTAGGTCAAGTTTAACCTCATAATGTTTAGTTTGTTTGTTTTGTTCTATTCATATTTAGTTTTATTTATTTAATAAGCGGTTAGCTATTTTAATTTATACATAGGCATCTCTTAGGAACTCTATTTACTATTTACATTTGTGTTTTCTTTTTTCAGGACAACGCTTACACAGAAAATCAACCTCTAGAACAGATCGGATTTAGAAAAGGATTCTCCACCTTAGATAATAAACACACTATGAACCAAATAATAGAGAAAAGTAATGAATACTAAATAACTGTGTATATGGCCTTCATAGATTATACAAAGACGTTTGACTCTGTAAAATATTAGTTTCTTATTAATAGTTTAAAAAAGTCAGGGAGTTAAGAAGGTGTTCGTTAAGATTAATTAAACATTGGTACGCAAATAGTTATAGCAGGGTGATTCTGGAAAAAGAAGTAAATAAATAAATAAATAAATAAGTTTAGTAATAACTCGAGATCTAGTTGACTTCTTATACAAGAAGTGTTATTTTGAAATATTACCGAATTGAAGTCCACGCCGGTAGTCTAGTGGCGTTCTCGCCAGTAGGGTAAAAAGACCGGTTCTGGCGCAGCTACGGAGCCAAGTCTTTTTTGGGGGGTGCAAGAACGCCGCTGCCATCATCCAAATCAATGAGCTTAATTCAAAGATGACGTCATCCGATGGCTTTAATTATCATTCAATTCGAAGACTATTAAATTACAAATAAATTATATATTAAATTATAAATATAAATAAATTATAAATAATAAATAAAATATATATTAAATTATAAATATAAATAAATTATAAATAATTAAATAAAATGAGATAAAAAAAGTTGTTTTACCTGGAATCGAACCTTAATTTTTGGGTTAGAAGGCGGTAATGCAACCCACTAGACCAAAGTGGCCACTTAGTTCATATGTAGAAAAGATCTCGCCTATAAATTTACTGTGGAGTGCCCGTGCCGTGCGTTGCATGTTCCATGTAGTTGTTTAGCTTTGTAGTAGTTTTGTTCAAATAATCATAAAAATTTAAACAAGTTTTTATTTTTTTTTTAATTTATTACTTCTTACACCTAATAACTATAGTACGTATTCTTTTGTAGTTTTCTTTAGATCCTTATACCTCACCCACCTACTTCTCCGTCATATCGTTTCCCTCCCTCTCTCTCTCTCTCTCTCTCTATATATATATAAAATATATACACAGACACCTAAAGAAAGGCTCCGCCCCACGAACCCCAGGCCAGGGTTTATTAACCTGTATTTTTCCATTCGTACAGAAGTTTATTAACCTCTATGTATGCACAATGTTTGCAATATAATTTCTAATTATAATATATTTATTTATTTTTTTTTTTTAGACAGATACTTATGTAAGTTTTTTGGTAAACAATAAACTAAAAC